>JANDJT010000071.1:11136251-11152634 GCA_024331685.1 Stegophilus panzeri | reverse complement strand
TTTTAAGTTTAAGGGGACAATTAGTTTTTGACATTGGTGAGAGGTTTTGGATAACTTTTTTTTTTTTTTTTTTTTTTTTTTTTTTTTTTTACTTCAATACAAAAAATATAGAAACTGTATTGTGTGTTTACTCAGATGGCCTTTGTTTTATGTTGTGTTTCTTTTGAAGATCTAAAACTATTTAGTGTGCTATATACACAAAAACAGAAGAAATCAGCACTGTATATATAGTGTGACACATATAAGATGAGAGCTCGATCTTGTAAGATTTAATATATTGACTCTTGGCTCTCTGGTGTTCAGGTCTACTAGATCTTGCTACCTACTACAGAGAAACTCGTCTAAAAAGGCTGTGCCAGGAAACCATTAAAAGAGGTATTTCAGAAGAGAATGCCATCACACTGCTATCTGCTGCTGTCAAGTATGAAGCACGGGTAAGCACAAACACACACACTTCTACGCAGTCACACTGTAGACAAAATACTCCACATCCCGTATACTAACATGCTATTTGCAAGGCCGAGATTCTAAAGCAGATATTCTCTCAATATACCGCAAGATGCATAGATACTTGCACAGAATGGCTCGCTTTTAAGGGATTCTGCTGTTTTATATACTATAACTATTAATATCACATATTAGTAACAAAGCATTGAATCAAGTACCAAAAGTAAAAAATAAATAAAATGACACAGTAAGAAATGGCACACACTGTCACTGATAGAAAGCTCTATTGTTATGTAGTATTCCATGTGTTTTACCTGCCTCAGTGCCCTCAATGATACAAAGGCTGCATAAATGACATCACTGCCCCCTTGTGGAGAATCTTCTGCTTGCTAAACGTGAATGAGTGTAAGCGTGAGTCACAACACCAGGTTGGTCAGTGAAGTGCTTCCCACATACAAGAATGAAGCACTTCCCGTGACTAACATTGTGTCATCCCACATATTTAGTATAAAGCACATTTTGACATGTCTCATTCCTCATTAGCTTTATTTTATTTGATTTTTTTTAGGGTTGACAAAAGTATAACAGTGAGTTTCTATAAGGAATTTTTGCTCATGTTGAGTATTTATGCAGATTTTGCCAAATTCTTTACATAATTATTATTTTATTTATTAAAATCAAAAAGTACAGTTTTGAATGTGTGCAGTGAGTGTATGATGGCTAACCTTCCAAGTAGCTCATATGTAACTTACAAAAAAAAAAAAGTGAAATAGTCTATGAAAACATTTGAAATGTATCAAATTGCATATATCTACAGCCATATTTAAAGTTTGACAGTTTTCTTTCTCCAGCTCAGTAGTATGCTTTAAAACTCCAATAAGGTAGTAATGGTTGATTGGCAGATTTCACCTGCTGGACTAGGGAACTCTCTGGCTGTTTTCTTGCTTCAGTCTCCCTGAGTGGTGGCTCTGGCATGTGGTAGAGAAGAAACAACTCTGATAACGTTTTTCAGTGTACTAGTTGATATTCACTTTGACGTGTTTAACATTAAGACAATCACATCACAAGATAATCCACTGACAAAACAGAGCCCATTATTCTACATTTCACATTTTAACATCAAGCCCCAGGACGTGTATTACTTGGTCAAACTGCTACTTCTTCTTCATTTGAGGACTTGGAAGAGTTCTGCTTCAAGTTCTGTGTCAACCACCTGACTGCAGTCACTCAGACGCAGGCCTTTGCCGACATGGACCATGACCTGTTAAAGAACTTTATTAGCAAAGCAAGTCGCTATGGGGCCTTCAAAAACTAAGCCGGAGCCCGAGCAGAGCAGAGAGAGCTGGAGAAGAATCATGGATCAGCTTTACCAGAAGCAAGCAGTGTTCTATGGTATGTGAAAGAGCAAGGCAGGAACGTCCTTGGTTTGGATAAACCACTCCACTTGGCGCTGATGCTTTGAGGCTGCACTTCCCAGAATAACAAAAAAAAAGCATTTGTGGTTTTGTAGGCAACTGGGTAGGAAAACCACTATACAGTACTGTGCAAAAGTCTCAGGCACATAAAACATAAGTAAATTAAAAAATGATAAAAATGAAATGTTTGTACATGTAAAAATGACTGTAAAATATGAAGATGATGATTCTGTGCCAGAGAGAAAAGCAGTCCCAGAATATGCAGATGGTATTGCTTTTTATTTGTCACACTGGAAAGCAAAACCTTCACTGCATTGCTTTTACTTTGCTTTATCTCTTTAGTGAAAAACAATCAGCAGGGACTTTCAATAAAAGACTTTCATGTTGACTTCATTAGAATTGAACGGAAGTCCTCGTTGCAGTGCATTTCATTTTTCAGCAATGCCCCCGATTACGGCTATAATTGGACAGCGATTGCATTTCAGTGTGGCACGACTGCAGTGCACTGATGAAACTGAAATACAATGCAACCCGGGACTTTGCACGCAGCATTTACTTCTGATCCGAAATCAGCGTTAAATTTTTTACACCAATCCCCTATTGATCGTTTTCACTAAAGGAAGTTTGTATTCCGGTGTGACAGGCACACTGTCTCCATGTCAAAAAATGAAAGGCAATACTGCCTGTATATTGCATTTCATATTTTCTCTCTAGTGCAGTTGCTTTTCTGTCAGGCATGGAATAATAAAGTGTTGTAATACTACACCAGATCTATATTTGCTGTAAACTAACCCAAATCAGTAGCTGCTATATTGTCCTTTGCCTTAACACAGCAGATTGGCTGTTAAGTTTTTCATGCAACAGTCTTTTTCTGGAGGCGGTTGGCTGTTCTGTCTCTTCCAGTACACCAGACTGACTCCATTCTCTGGAAAGTGGCCAATTATATAATCTGTTCTTTTCTTTAATAGTGTACATACATTAAGTTTTTTGGGTAAAGCAGAATACATAAACATCGAAGACAACTTTTATATAACAATAGGATGACTGAGACTTTTTCACAGTACTGAATGATGCCCACTGGTACCTTATGGTGCCTTTGAAAGGGATTCATCTTGTCTTTCTGCAAAATCCCTTTTTCCACGGATTTAATAAGGGAAGGACATCCCACTAGTACAGATTAGTCTTGAATCCATCAGAAGTTTTAAGGAAAACTTAAAAGGACCAAAGGAAAAAAAAAAAAAAAAAAAAAAAAGATAAGAATGATGCAGTATAAGATTGACAGTAGACATGGGATCCGTACAATACAATACAATTCAATTTATCTCCATCTAGTACTGACTTTGATTAAATATATTAAATGTTTGTAGATAACTAAACTAACCACTTAACTAGCAGCATTTAAAGCACTTGTAAAGGTGTTCATGTTTACTTTTGATATATATTTTTTTGTAAAGTTATACCCAATACTGAAAAATATTTAAACTGTGCTTGGAATTTTGCAGTTGTGATATCCCTTTGTATTAGACCTCTTTTCAGGCAACAGAACATGATGTCTGTTTACTATTCTGCTAATCTGTATGAATTTGTACCTGTATGGTTTCTCTTTTTAGAGAACGTTCTTTACTGAAAGCTCATAACAGCATGGTCAGATTAGATAAATGTATTTTTTTTTCTTTATGCCTGAAAGCTCAGTATTTGTGTTGTGAATTGTAGTCGTGTGCCTGTTTATGTTTAATATGCACTATCATCTCTGACTCTTCACCGTTTTTCCGAGGCAGACATGGAAAGAGCTAGGATATGTTCCCATAGGTGGTGTTTGCACAACAAAGTAAAAAGGGCATGATGTCCTCTTTTGGTCACTTAGCTTTTTTTTTTTTTGTACTGATTTGAAGCTTTGCTTTGTTATAGTAAATACTCTGTTACATAAAGAAAAGAGTCAGGATAGTCTTACAAAGACTTAAATAATCAGATAGTTCATTTGTTGTAGCACTTAAGAGTTATACATGAAATGATAGAACTCTTGTTACAGAATTCATACGTACTCTTAGAATATCTTTACTAATTGAACTAAAATGTTTAATGGCTGACTTATCAATAGTCTCTTACATTAGAATATATTACGATTGTGTTTGATCTCTTGTCATGTTTACAGTAAAGGGGTTCACACTCTCTAAGCAAAACTATAACAACAGACACTTAAGGTGGTTACAGCTGTTTTTATTTTTATTTTTCCCCACTCCACTATACAAATGTACATTATATAGGCAACGGTATTGTTATTTGCCAAGTGATGGTATGCTGGCTAACTCTATTTTCCATATCTTGCTTTTTTGCACCTTCCCTTTCCTTCTTCACTAGATGCAGATTTTTTTTTTTTTTTTTAATTTGCATGGCTTACAGTTATTGATGGTATTGAAATAAAGGTCTGAAAATATCCAATTAATCATCTGTGGTGATGTTTTATAGCGTTTATGTTTGTGCTTCATTTTAACATTTCCTATTAACTAGAATTCTAAGTTGACGTTCGTTTGTTTGTTTGTTTAAATTTCTCTTATCTGTCCAATTTCACTTTGGTTAGTGGCACCAGTGGGACTTATGCTGTCTTCAAGTCCTCCTCAGAAGTTGTGCTTACAAGTTTGGAGGTCGTGATTACGATGTTGTACGTGTTTAAGTGGTTTTGTTTGGGAGAAAAATGGACGTCATGAGAAAATGTATTTCGTTTTTATTTTTTTAATCATCAACTATACAAACCATACCTGTACTGAACCGTTAACATGCAAAATTAACATTTAAATCTTATTGTCTGCTGTAGAAATCGAGAAGTCTGGTGCACTCACCTCATAATTGTGATAATTGCATTGTAACAGACAATAACTAGCTTCTCAGAGGAATGTACAGCACTCACCAACAAATTAGCCTCAGAATCACTAATCACATCACGGTATAAGCATATTTAATGTGTTTCAGGGTGGAGTTTGCCTTGAAAGGAAAAACCAGCCCTGTTTTTGCTACCTGGCTTAAGAGTGCTAAAATCACACCAATAGATGGCAGTATGCCATTAAAACACACTGGACTTGCTTTAACATGTAAGACCGTCAGTAGACTGTTCAAATCAGATCTTTTTATCTCATACTGGAAATTTCACTTCTGTGAGATCAGTTATGCGTACATGCAAAGACAAGGCTTATCTTTAGAGAGCTTTGAGACTGCTTCATCTCGTGGGATGGGAAAAGTGATCACTCTGTGATATCTTTTCATCACACCAACATAATAGTATATCAAAACAGGATATGCTTCACCTTTGGTGTTGCCCACAGTCATTTCTTTCCCAGTACTTTATCAAACACATTCATCTATATTATTTATAGCTCATAGTCAGAAGTTGGAAAATTATATTCTAGATTTACAAATAGCACATCAGCTTGTATGTATAAGTCATTGTGTAGCAAAGAAAACTGCATGTGTGCACTACAAATAGACAAATGGAGCTGTAAATTCACATAGGGACAATATTACAACAAGCCTCTAAACTTTGTTTCTAAAGCTGTTTTCCTTATAATGCGTCATGGCACTAAACTTCAATCACTAATCCTTCTTGCATGTCATGTTTTTTTTGTTATTGTCATCAAATATCATCAATGTGGGGCATAAAGCCAGAAGACTTCAAATGTTATATGGAATACATTTAATCCATTTAAACCCACAAATGTCTTCCAGCTTCCAGCGCTTCCTTTATTGAGAGACAATGGCAGTTTAATTCAACTTACCATAAGTCACATGATACTAAGTGGTTCCCATTGGACTTATTACACTGACACAAACCTATTTCAAATTCATTGTCTAAGCCTATCCAGTTCTTCCTCTCCCTCTGTATCCTATCTATAAAGTGTAGCAAAGTGTGTGTTGTCAGAATAGGAATCATAAAAATGTAGCTGTGCATTTGGATACAAGCACAAATAGATACTTATTTTCTATATAAATTTATTTAAGCAGGTAGATTCTCTCTGTGTTCGCGTATCGAGTGAAAGAGCCACATCATGGTCTTTAATCTCTGAGTAAGACGATGGCAACCGTTATGCAAAGATCACAGTGTCCGTAACCAGGATGTTTTCAGAAAACATACCCATTGTTTTGACTACAAGAAAGACAGAAAAAGCTCCTTCTCTCATGTTTTATGTTACATCATTTGATTTTCATATTTTCCCAGGCATGGCCACAAGCAATCAGAACACTGAAAAATAATGAGAAGTTTGGTTAATGACGCAATGTCAAAAGAATGTTTAAATTGGTTGTGAAAGTCTTTTTTAAATCTGTGAAATACAAAATACAAAAATGATGAAACTGAGCCAAGTTCCTGTTTCACAAATGGAGTGTAAACTGATGTAAATATCCATTTGTGATTTGTTCAGTTGGTGAATACTTTTGTGGTTTTTAATGCCAGTGCTCTGATACTGATTAAATAAAGGCTAAAGCGAAATGAACATGTTCGTGCTTGTCCTGATGTTTATGTTACAGTCATCAGCTACAATTTTTCCTGCGAATTCTGCCTAATTCTCTGTAGATATCAGACCTAGTCGTAGTCTTAAAGCCAATAGATAGACAAGTCCTAAACTAAGTACCAGGTTTGTTCAGACATCATTATTTGGGGTGAGTTTCAAAGGACAGTGTGACAGCATAACATTGGGCCTCATTTATCAATGTTTTAATCAAGTTGTGTGTAAATGTTTGTGTAACTCAAGCTGAGCTAAAATGTTCTGCCTGCTTTACAAAAGATTTGGAAACGCTGATTGTCTTCATGCTTGGGTGCGTATCTTGATCGTGTGTAAAGTGTACATCTCATTCCTGAAACAGCTCATATGTGTGTAGTGATGAGCACAAAACTCCATAAAGGTGCACAGACAGCTGACCGATCAAGGTAGAACCTGAAAGACAGAAATGGACGTTATTTTGACTCACTTGTCTGCTAATAAAAATATTTAATACTATATCATGTTAATAATAATAATTGAGTGCTTATTAAATCATCCATTTGTTTAGGGTTTACTGCTATGAGCAGACAGACTGACATGTCCTCTGTTTACAATAGCATTTCTTTTGCTATAATTGAATGATTTGTCTTAATTTATGGGTTTGTGTTGGCTTGATTTATTTATTTATTTTTTAATATCCTTTAATTAATGGCAGTAATATAAAATTATACTTCACTAAATATTCTCAATGGTATACTTAGTCCTTGACCTATTGCATGAGGATGTGTTTGTGATACAGACTCCAAAGCTCTTCTATAAGTCGCTCTAGGTAAGGGCGTCTGCTATATAGTTTAGTTCTATATAGTGCAGTAATTCAAGCAAATTATATGATTTGAAGTATATCTAGTCAAGATTTACATTATATGGTCTAATCAGCGTTTTTACAAAATGATGAAATAGTCCTAACTTTCAAGCTTCTGAGGGAAGTTCCGCTGTTTCAGTTTCATGCTGTTTGACTTGGATTGCATTAAGTCCACATTGTGTAGTTATCTTCTGAAATAATGTCTGGCAAAATCTTACTTAATACAAAACCTGGGCACATTGGGTGTTGATTCGTTTTTATTTTAAACTATTCACGTACTTCTAGTATTACTAGCATTTAAAGCTCTGTTCATACATGTATAATCACTGTGCATATGCAGTGGTGTAATAACTCAGCCATATAACGCACTGAATGCACGCATGGTGGTTTGAGAATTGTTTCTTTTACAGTGCAGCTGTGGAGGTGTTTTCTTTATCTTTATCCTTCTTTGTAGTAGATTAAGGGCTAAATCAGATGTAGAAGATGGTGGAGTGATTCCCAGACGCATTTGTCGCCTACAGAGTGATCATCATCCACTGATTAATAATATCTGGTTGAATACGCCAATGTACTGTAATTTAACCTCAGTAATGCTTCAATGGTGAAGTTTTTAGTACTTGCCCATGATGCCAACCAACAAACAGTTCTGAAAACAACTTCAGTTAACTATGATCATTTACGTAACCTAATAATGTTACTGATGTCACAATGTCCTCGGAGACTGACGTTAAAGTGTGACATCTGAACATGAGTACATGATTATGCAATGAGTAAACTATCAGCTCAAGGTTGCACAGGATATTTTATAGACAACAGTTCAAGATATTGGGATTATAATGTATATATTTTTATACACTTTACATTTCTAGAACTGTGATTGGTGTATAACCTTTAACTTAATGTTTTTTTGAAATAGAACATTTTAAAAGTGTACTGTTAGCTGTGATTTAATGAGGGAAAAGAAAAAAAAAAAAAAAACGCCAACAAAAACAGTTCACCAACTGAACAACAAATCATCTTTATCATCAAAGAACACGTAGCCTTGGTACACATGATGTCTTTTCAAAAGCAAACAAATTAATCTAGCACTTTGAATAAACTCAGCACATTAACGTTCAACCCTTCTGTCAGTAATCTACAAGGTATTCAAATAGCTTGTTTTGTAGAGCAAAATGGAAATAATGTGAGTCATAATCATAGCTTCTAGTTGTATATCAAAGACTGCTGGCACAAATGCTTCCCTTAATTCCCATAATTCTGAGCTCCATAAATAACATCTAGCATTTTCAAATCTCTGACTTCCATTGACCGTAGTGCATTTTCTGTCCAAAGACAAGCGGCACTAGAGTTTAGTCCTCTCTCCTTCAGATGTGGAAAACCCAAGATGAACTCAGGCTTTCTTCAACTGCGCTGACATGGAAGGCTGTGCATTATACTGTGCAGCCTTAAAGAGTTTTGGCACTTACTGTAAATTCCACACATTCTCTCCTTCCTGGCACTACCAGATGACTTAAGTGACCTTAGTGAGAAAAGTAAACATCCCACATTGAAATGGAGTTGCTGAGTTCAGGGATTTATGGATATGTTGAGGTAAAAGTTAGCAGATGTTTGGAGCTCTGGTTATTTAGCTGTTGTAAATGTGCTGGATCAAGAGGCATATGTAAGAGGGCACGTGGAAGCTTGACACTTCTTTAAACAAACCTTAAGGTTGTCAAGATAAATCATAATGGACCGTCTTGGAAATGAGCGCAGTAATTTTGTTATTGAAACAATATAATGAATGTGGGGCATGCTGTTTTAAAGAAATAATCAACAGTGGAGTGGTGTGAAGTAGCCTAATGCGAAACAAAGTTGGTGATGTTATTTTCATAATAACAGCTTGTCCCAAAGTGTTTTATTCCTCTTATCACACAGCAATAGGTTTGCAATTACATGTATTTTTTTTGTAATTAAATAATGGCATGTCGTACATTTTGTCTGTTTATTAGTTACATCGAATGTTGTGGAACATCTATGAAACAAGTTTTAGTTCCTGTTATCACTTACATTATAGCAGCCAGTCATTCCCTCACCAGTCTCTTGAAGTTAATAAGATTATTAAAAATAAATAAATAATATATGTATTTTTAAATGCAGCATTAGAGTTTTCTGTCCTGAAGACTTTGGTGAAAAATGTGAAGTGTCAAGTCAAGTGGCTTTATTGTCATGTCAACCATATACAGTTGATTTGGATCTGATATACGAAACAACGTTCCTCCAGGACCATGACGCTAGATAAAACAACACAGGACTACACAGAACTAAATAAGACCTACACATTTCTACATAAAGTGCACGTGCAAATGAGTGCAAACAGCACAGTAACTACTAAAACAGGACAATAGGCACAATATTATTTCACTTCATACCACCTTCATACCTCAAATTCTCATTGATCAGAAGGTGTAGATTAATTTTCTCCAACATCGTTACAGCTTTACTGCTGACTGTTACAAAGCATTGAGACTGGAGACTCTTTCCATAAATATTAAATAAATGTCACATTACAGAAAACGTGTCAATGATTATATGATCTTCTGTGTTAAAAACAACACATTTTTTAAATGTCTATCCATTTATTAGGCTCAGATTATGTGGAGCATCTTCGCATCCTTACTATAGGAATGATAACGTCTCAGAACAAGCACGTTCATATAAACCTGTGATTAGATTTACAGCCGGAACTAACATCAGAGCTGTTGTTGTTGAAAATTAATCAACACCTGACCAATCAGAATTTGAGAATCCTACAGCACCATGGTATAAAGAGTGAAAAAGAAAACGAAAGCAAATGTATAAAGAATAAAATAAGCGACATAGAGTGTATGTAAGAGACTGGAAGACGCCCCAATATGAAACATAGTTTACATAAGACACAGTGAGTGTGTCCCAGACAGAATAACAGCACACTGGCTCTGAGTTGTGGCCTTGGTGTTTCCTGCCATTGTAGGTGGTTTAACTGACCTGGGACCACATGTGTTTCATTTAGTTGTCATGCTTAGTTGTCTTAAAGGCTTTAAGCGTGGCATCTCCTTGACCTCGATGGTATGTGTATGTGGAGAAAGCACAGGGGAGAAGGAACAATGGCTGCATCGTACATGTTTAGACATTTCACATTGTCAGCAAAGACTTCAAAACAGCTTTTTTCTGATTTATAGTCTCAGCCTGTCAAACCTATTGAATGGAGTGTGTGAGCAACTAGCTCCATAAAAGAAAACCGTAACATCTGTTGTGTGTGTGTGTGTGTGTGTGTGTGTGTATATATATATATGATTGATGATTGATGATTATCAATCCACCCATCCATCCATTTTCTATACCACTTATCCTACAGGGTCACAGTGAACCTGGAGCCTATCCCAGGGAGCATGGGGCACAAGGCGGGGTACACCCTGGACGGTGTGCCAATCCATCACAGGGCACAATCACACACCCATTCATACACTACAGACACTTTAGACATGCCAATCAGCCTACCATGCATGTCTTTGGACTGGGGGAGGAAACCGTAGTACCTGGAGGAAACCCCCGCAGCACGGGGAGAACATGCAAACTCCGCACACACAGGGAAGCAGCGGGAATCGAACCCCTAACCCTGGAGGTGTGATGCGTACGCGCTATCCGTGCGCCGTGCGCCTTTAATAGTTATTCTTTAATAGTTCCCTTTAATGTTAACAAGTTCCTGTTATCGCTTACATTATAGCAGTTGTTAATAAGACCACAAAAAGAGCTTGTGATGTTACTGAGAAACAGCAATGCAAATTGTTGCAAATTTTGTTGTTGTTTTTTTGCTAAAAGGGTTCTTAGGGCGTTTATTTGAGAATAAATGAGTGCATCAGGACACCACAAAAAACAGGGCTTGAGAACGGAAGGTTTTTACTTTCCTGCCGGTGCGAGCGCAATATTCTGTAAATATTTAGAGCAATAAACAGATATGGATATAACAGTGTATTTGCATTACACCTCTAGCATTTTGTAATGCCTGTGTAGTTCATTGCAACTGGAGAGGGGTTAATTTAGTGTTACAGAGCAGTACATCTTAGATTACACAACATACACAAGTTGATACGCTTGTGCATTTACATTAAGATGTATGTCATACATTGTCAGTAATTGCATTATAGTTGTGCCTGAAGTTTAGGTGTAATTACTCAGGTATTATAGACACACTATATAATGAAAATGAGATGAAGGCTCAGAGTGTTTGGCTCGGTGACTCGCTTCAGAACAGGCTGTGGCACATTTGTATGAGCTCACTGCCGATCACAGAGCAGAAAGCTTTGCACCCTGCTTTTGGATGTGTGTTTACTTGTTCAGTCATTCCAGTGGCCTGAACTCACAAAGTAGCATAATATGTGGCACTAATAAGCAATCAAATATTCTATAATATAAACTAATACGAGAAGTGAAGTGGGTGATTCATGGAGGAGTGGTCTAAAATTGACAAGAGGATGTTGACTACAAAACGTGCTGACGTTTTTTCATGTTGTTCCCTTTTTTTTCTCCTTTCACAATGACAGTGTGTTTGTTAAGATGCGTTAGATAATACACTGCAAAGGTGTCCTTTGTTAGGAGCGAAGTACAGGTCCCTGAGGCAGAGTGGGAGTGTGTGTATATGTGTGGGTTAAGGAAGGAGGGGGTGTTTACTTAGGATTACAGTTTTTACAGGGTTTACACCTTGGCTTATGGTTAGGTTTACGGTTAGAGAGGGTTTATGCTCAGGTATTAGATTAGGCAATTTCAGGTTGTGTACAGACATGAGCTACCCATAGGAAGGAAGATTTTTGCTGCCTGTCTTACTACACGTGCTTTTGTAAGGTAGTACTTGTGCAAGCTGCTACTTGTCATTGTGTGTGTGTGTGTGTGTGTGTGTGTACATAATGCATAGATCCTTAAATTTATAGATGCAGTTTTAGCTGTTTAAATAGCATTCAAACTTGTACTGGTGTTTATAATTACAATTACATGATTTTACAAATGATCACATTTTCAGAATGATTTTTTTTTTATTTGAGCAAGGTTGCGGATTCAGATTGTAGAACGAATAGGGTTTATAGTTGTTTATCTTGGTTTAACTTAATGAGCGTCTCAGCTAGTAAGGTCCACAAGGTTCCACAAGCTTGTTGGATACAAAGAAGGCTCAGTCAATCAATTCAAATGAATTAAAAATAAATCCATGAAAAATTATTTCCAGAACAATGCAAACTAATAATGTCATGCAAATTATATCTAATTAAAAACCTGATAACTAGCCAACTTTGCAGTAATAGATCCTTTGAAATAATTTGAAATCTGCAGCTGTGTCCCTCTCCCTCTTAAAGTCATTAATAACAAAAGCTTGTTTTTAATAGACTGATCTGTGGACAGTGGGGAAACATCAAAGAAAGCAGCCAAGTTTTACTTGAGCAAAGTACAGTAAAGTGTCAGGACAAAAGCATACCACAAAACAAAAGCTTGCAAACAAACCATCATTAAGTCTACCCTCCACCCCAAATCCTTAACTCTTCTTTTAGAAAGCTCAGTGACCGCAGTGACCTACTCATGCCCACACTCGAGTCATAGTGGTCAAAAATTCTCCTTGTGAGACGCCAAGGAATTTCACACTAGTTGGTAGGAAAACAAGTCCTTTTGACAAAACTACTACATAACATTCAAAATGATCTGCTCCTTCCAAGCAATTTTCAGAAGTCTATTGTAACAGAATAAAATTTGTTAAATGAACATTAGACTAAACATAATAGCCATGAAAACCAGTTTCCACTTAACATGATGAGACTGAATGGGACAGAGGGTGGGCAAAAAAAAGCATTTGATGTGATAACGATGCCCCATATTACCCCATCCCTGCCCCCACACACTTTCAGCATACAAGACAAAATGATCCTCAGGCTGTTTCACTCGGAGTGAGAGAGAGAGAGAGAGAGAGAGGTGGGGCAGGAAATAGTCTCTCTGAAGAGAAGTAGTGAGTTGCCTTGTCGTACACTCAGGGATTAATGCTGAGACACTGCATTGGATCCGTGCTGCGGGAGCGCAGCGTGTTGTAGTCCGCAGGTGATTTCAGTGTGTGTTTGCTTAAACAGGACCAGCTGTGTGATTCCACAAAACAAAAGGGACTACTTGAAGTGTTGGAATATTTCAAAACACTCTAAGGAGTAACAGCTACTAGATCACTCTGGATATACTATAGTCAGTGATTTTGGATCAATTTAATGTTTTGTCTTCAGGAAGATATATTTCATTAGACTTTGTTTTACCATTGTTGACTTGCGGACCTGAGTGTTTCTCATGGACTAAATGAACCGTTACAGAAGAGCTGTCTGATCTGGAGATTCTGAGTAAGTACCGCGAAAGCTCCCTACCTTTGTGGTGAATACGCCGAGGGCAGAGGGTTAAAGAAAGGGGGGAGGAGAGGAGGAAGCTACAGATTGTCTCCTGTCTCTAGGGAGGACTGCTTTCACCCCAGTGTCTCTACTGAAGAATGCTGAGGGGAAGCATTTAAATGCTTGCAGCCACATGCTGCCCTGAAAGCACGCGCATGAAAGAGATCTCTGTGTCCCGGCAGCAAGAGCATTTTGGTCAAAGACACTTTAAAGGAATGCCTCTGTTCACTTTTGCTTTGTGTCCTACCAACCATTCATTCTGGATCCTGCATCAAGGAAATTCCCTCCACAGTATATCTACTATATAATTTCTACCCAATTCTATATCTTTCCTGTAGGGATGCACAACATCACCTTACAGATGGATTATACAACTCCCCAATGGGACAGCTACCGCTCCAGCAACTGGAACATTTCTAACAGCTTGAACCAGACTAATCAAGTGTGCGCCAAGAATGACGGATTCAAGTATCCGCTCTACAGCACAGTGTTCAGCATTGTCTTTGTGGTGGGACTCATTATGAATGTAATAGCCATGTATATCTTTTCCTGCACGCTGAAAGTCCGCAATGAAACCACCACCTACATGATGAACCTGGTGGTGTCAGACCTGCTGTTTGTTCTCACGCTACCACTGCGGGTCTTTTATTTCATCCGACAGGACTGGCCATTCGGTGGTTTGCTGTGCAAGTTGTCAGTCTCCCTGTTTTACACAAATATGTATGGCAGCATCCTTTTCCTCACCTGCATCAGTGTGGACCGGTTCCTGGCCATCGTTTACCCTCTCCGTTCGCGGGAACTTCGGACCAAGCGCAATGCTAAGATAGTATGCGTAGCAGTATGGGTGCTGGTGCTCTCAGGTAGTCTACCAACAGGCTTCTTGCTGGACTCTACCCCTCGCCAAAGTAACAACTCCTCTGCCCAGTTCTGCTTTGAGAACTTCTCCTCAAAGCAGTGGAAGTCTCATCTATCCAAGGTGGTGATTTTCATAGAGACTGTGGGTTTCCTCATACCACTGCTCCTTAATGTTGTCTGTTCTGCAATGGTTCTTCAGACTCTGAGGAGGCCACAGGCAGTCAAGAGAGGTGGGAAGCTTAACAAGACAAAGATCTTACGTATGATAATGGTGCACCTTTTTATCTTCTGCTTCTGTTTCATTCCTTATAATGTCAACCTCGTGTTTTACTCACTGGTGCGCACCAAAACCTTGAAAGGCTGTGCAGCCGAAACTGTGGTCAGGACCATTTATCCAATCGCCTTGTGCATAGCTGTAACCAACTGTTGCTTTGACCCTATCGTGTACTATTTTACCTCAGAAACTATTCAAAACTCCATAAGGAGGAAGTCACAGATGGGCGAAAACTGTAGCATGAAGTACTCTGAAGCACTGCAATCAGAGACAAGTTCCAGCCTTAATTTCAGCCTGAGGACCCTTACAAACAAGATGTTCTTCAATCCACTGCAAGAGTCCATTGCATGACTCTTTAAATGGTTGGATATTTGGGACAAATATCTGCTCAGTTAATGGACCGTTAAAATTGTTGCTCCAGTGTTCAGAAGAGTCTGTGTAATTTTATTTTAACATATCAGATCAGTTTGTGGACTGCTTGGTGCTTTTACACCCTGCAAAATATGCGTGATGTCCGTGAAGGATTGTGTGTGTAAAAACATCCATCTATAATAAAGTATTTAGCTCCTGAAAAAGCTTATTTTTTTCCAGATACAGGAACTGTAACTAGTTACAGGATTACTTAAACCACAGACGTTAGTGCACTTACCTTTGTAAGTTGGTAAATGAATTAGCATTTTACCAGTACACATTAATAGCATTAACATATATATATATATATATATATATATATATATATGAAAATTGGCTTCAAGTCCCAATCTGAGTTCTAGTCTGAAACTGAGCTGAAACTAGCATGACAGTTTTGGGAACAACAAATTGATTAAAACTTGTTACTATCATTCCTGATGGGGCTTTGAATGATTTAAAAAAAAACAAACCAAAAAAACAACAACAACAAAAAAACACATTAATGACAGGAACCTTAACATCCTGATGTGTCATAGTGTCAAGTCTTTTTATTTTTTAGCACTTTATGTTACAGTATTAGTCTGCATTGGCATTAGCTCACATTTTCATATGCACTGTTTTTGTTGTTGTTGTTGTTGTTGTTGTTGTTGTTGTGCATACTTGTAATAAAAACATTTAAAATAAATATTACAGTATTATAGGATATTTCTTTCATTAAACACTATCTACATGATGAAAGCCAGATGGTGTGAGATGTCAGGAACTACAAATACAGAATGAACTCTGACAACTCTCTTGTGATATTTTGACTTTATTTTACATGTATGAATCATATATAAGTAATTACTATGTTTATGTCTGCTATGGCGACATTTTCAGATGAGTAGCTTCCTAATACTTGAACGGTGGAAGGGAGTGTCTAATGGCAAAGTGCCAGCCTTTCTTCCTGTCGACCGCTAAGCCAGAAGCAGCTGCTCTAACTCTTCAGACAGATGCACATCACCCAGAGCAGGCAGAAGAATTTGAACCCTTGACATGGAGGTGGGGAAATCATGGGTGTTATATGCACTGCATGCTTTAACTATAATATTATGATACTCATGTGGCTGTGACATCAAATTAAAGTATATTAAAATGGGACTTTTTCTGCTCCGTTTGAAGTGACTCTACAGAAATAAAATAAAATAAATAATTTAGATGTATATGCTATTTAGAGAATTTATACATATTT
>JANDJT010000071.1:11103897-11124017 GCA_024331685.1 Stegophilus panzeri | reverse complement strand
CTGCTCCTTTGCGTTGAAAGGAGCCAGTTGAGGTGGTTCGGGCACCTGGTAAGGATGCCCCCTGGGCGCCTCCCTAGAGAGGTGTTCCAGGCATGTCCAGCTGGGAGGAGACCTCGGGGAAGACCCAGGACTAGGTGGAGAGATTATATCTCCACACTGGCCTGGGAACGCCTCGGGATCCCCCAGTCAGAGCTGGTTAATGTGGCTCGGGAAAGGGAAGTTTGGGGTCCCCTGCTGAAGCTGCTGCCCAGCGACCCGATTAACGGATAAGCGGTTGAGGATGGATGGATGGATGGATGGCAACACATTGATTGACTGTTTTGTACTTTCATAGACAATGAGTCCAAAACAAAAGGAATAAAGTAGACAGTGAATCTCTTTTTGTCACTGGGGTACACAGTGAAGTGAAAATCTTGCCAAAGAAAAACTGTCAAGCCATGCAACCAACTTAAAACCCTTCTCTCTACTATCCTCTTAGCAAAGCTGAAAGAGAACCTGACATACTCAAACCCCAACAACAAACCAGGCTTTAGCATAATTAAGGCCTGTATCAGTACAAAGTCACATAAGGCAGGGTATAACCGAGACAGAGAGCATAGACAGGCAGTGGCAAAGGCAGTAATTCACATGGTATGGAAGATACCTTGAAAATCTAATAAACAGGATTTACAGTAATAGCTCTGTAACAGTGCAACTGTCAGCCTGTTATTTCTACACCATGTTTCAACAGCAGACAACAGAGCATTACAAAGTCAATGACGTGAGACTGATGGCCTCCATATGGCCAGCGTAAACTGCACATCCCAATGTAACCAGTGACACTTCGGAATGAGGAAGTACTTCAGGGGGGATAGTACATTACATATAGAGCACACCCATCAGTTTCCAAAATTTATGTGAGCTATCAGAACATCTGTAATATAATACTAGTGTCTGAACAGTTGAGCACTCAAAGGCCGCTTTATTAGATATATTGACTCTAAGCTAGCATATAGGGATGCAACTGAATAAATATGCATTATTCTGAATGAGCAGTTAATGTATTTTAAATGAATACACATAGAGATACAAATAAGAAGTGCACTATTCTTTTTTTTATTTTATTTAAGTTTTTTTCGAAAGCTTGCCAGAAAGATTCGTCTAGACCAGATGTGTGCTGTAATCCAACTAAATTTGTTAGAAAATATCTTAGACAGGTACAAACAAAAATAATAACTGCGTGAGCAAGGAAAATAAACAGTCCCACAAGGCTCCCAAGTGGGAGAAAAGTGTTTGTCATATAGTTGAGAGATCGCACATTCGACAATGCCACAGCTATCCATGGCCTGGAGCCAAGGGAGCAGAATTGTCTGGGCTCACCAGGTGGCATGGATGGCATACTTGAATTGGCAGATGACCAAATTTGGGAGTAAATGGTGAGAAGTACAACAACAACAACAACAACAACAAAAATCATTCCCATGCACATCTCTAGTTGAGACCAATTATGAACTTCAGTGATATAGCTGAGGTTGAGGTAATGTCAGAAACAGTGCTCACAGTGCTAGGATTTGAACCTCTTGGTTATTTCCAGTGTTTTCCATTGTTTCAGGGGCATAGTGGTAGTGTTTCTACCACTACTTCTGGTTTAAACCACGTCTGGTTTAAATCTGAATACAGATACAGATTTAAATATTTGGAGCACTAAACAGATACAGATAGTGTCATTGTGTTACATCCCTAATATGCTGATGTAAGAATGCGGTAGCATATTGTCAGTCTGGATTCCGTTAAGGTGTCTAGAAGGAGTTCCCCAGGAAGATGGGTGTAATTATGTGTGCATGTGGACACTAATGATTGATCAACATGCACGCAGCAGCTGGGTAATTTAGGCAGGATTATAAAAACACACATACATTTTATAGTCAGTCACTCTCCACAGAATAACACGACATTGCTAAAGATTTATTACATATATTGAGTCCTGACGGATACCATATACAGTCCCCTCCGAAACTATTGGAACGGCAAGGCCAATTCATTTGCTTTTGCTGTAGACTGAATAGATTTGGGTTTTGGGTTCAAAAGGTGAATATGAGAGTTTATAATTTCAGCTTTATTTTCTGGTATTTATATGTAGATGTGTTAAACAACATAGAACGTAGCACATTTTGTATCACACCACCCAATTCTTAGAAAAAATATTGGAACATGCCTGACAGGTATTTTCTGTTAGATTGACTGTTTCAAAAGACAGTGACATCACCAACAGCATTGACTGTACACTCAGTTGAGGTGTTCTATAATATAAATATGTTTATAACAGATAGAGGTTATACACCTGTAAGAATAAGTTTGTGAGGCCTGTGGAAGTACCTGGATTTATGCATTAATTACTCATAAAATCTTCATCCAAGTCATAACAGTAGACAATAATACACTACCAATTGTATTTTTCCTGTATTTTTTTTTTCAATATATATTGATTAATCATGTACATTCCAGGCAGGAAAACATACACGAACCCTTGTGTTTAATAACTGGTAGGTCCTCCTTTATCAGCAATAATCACTGCTTGTAGCTGTTGATTATACTTACACAGCCATAAGGTAGTTTCTGTTGATCAATATTTAAGGGCTTTCTTATATGAACAGACAGATGTGACAGATGCCGGTCTTATGCCTCATGTCTTCAGGTCTGGATTCTGATATTTCTTCTCAAAGAAGAGCTTATTAAAGGGATGTATATACACTATATGGCCAAAACTGTATGTAGACCTGAGCGTCAAACTCATATGTGGGTCTTCCCCAAACCTTTGCCACAAAGTTATGAAAAACTAGATGTTACTAGAGATATACATCCGTTTATATATTCTCTCTGTTATAATCTTAGCAGAAGCTTTGCACCTCCTCCAATAACCTTTCTCTCATTTGCAGATGAACACACAGGAAAGTGTTACATGCTGTATTGGTAAAGGTTGTGGTTTTAGATCTTGGTGCAGGATAAGAAGTTATGTAGGGGAAAGGTAACCATGTCCCAATTTACCTGTTGTTTGTATGTAGCAGTCAGTGCATCGAAAGCTCAGTATCTTATCTGGCAATGATGCATTATTAGTTATTTCCCTGCAGAAATTGCTTGTTTGCTTGTGAATTATTTAAATAGAATTCGCAGAAAAAAATGCAGAATATCACAATCCTGTACATGAAGCCAGTTATCCCACCTATTACTTTTGATTATGGCATTAGACATATGAGTAGCTTTATTCTCTATGTGAACAATATATTTTTTTGTGTCATGTCCTACAGCAAAGTCCTCTTGGTAATCTAGGATTATATTTTATAATTTTAAGTTGATTTATTTCAACAATGTCTCCTGCACCTAAAATGACTATTGTCATAAAAACAAACTGTGTAATATTCTTCTTTTATGTCTAAATTTACCCAAGGATCAGTGATCTCAGCAGAAACTTTGTGCCTACTAACTCAATTTATTATGTAAATCTACCATATGTCTAAGCTACCATATGCTGTGTAAGACTTTCACACACAGTAATGAGGTAGGATATTCCCAGACTGTAGGATAATCCCAGACCGTACCTGGATTCAGTTGAGGTGTGTTTGAGGAGCACAGGTACATAGGTTTTTTCCAGAAAATCATGTGGAAATGATTGCGCAACATGCATGCAAAGGCTTGCTGAGTTAGGCGGGGTTATAGAAAAAACCCAGTCAGGGGATTTATCAGGTTTCTTAGTTCCACTGTTTAATCACAAAATAAGCATGGTTGCAACATTTATCACCATTGGTTAATTTGTGTTTTTTAAATCAAAACTGGTATTGAAGTAATAGGAAAACAAACAGTCACGATGGAAACAGAAGAAAGCAAAATATCCTCAATGTATTCTCCTGTGTATAAAAGCAACACACACACACACACACACACACACACACACACACACACAGAGATAAGAAGAAGCACAAGTTAGTTGAGTCATGGATTGATTTTCAATCAATCCTGAGACTGTAACAGTGCATTAGTTCATCCAGAGGCCACATCTGGTAAGCAAAAGTGCACTACCTATAATGGACTCTGTCAAGATGATGAGTGTTTATAACAAGATCAGTATGGCCTAACAAGAGCTGTCACCACCAAATCTCTCTCTGGGTGTGTCAGATTGTGTGATTTCTGAGGAAAATTACAACAACAGAATTGTGCATCTTAATCTAACCACCGGAATAACACTTGTGCATGCTTTGTGATAGTTCCGTATGTTTGTTTCTAATACATTTCTGTTCTCATGCTTCACTAATCTAAACTCTCACTTTCATTTTCAGGTAAGAGGTGTTAGGGCGTACAGTTGAGAAGTTTGCTCAATCTTCTAACAGGAAACCATAACCAATAACCCATTAAGCCTTGTGAATTATAAATGTAAATTCTGTGCCCTGACAAATAGTAGCAGTATATTCCATTCAAGTGAAGCACAATTTCCAAGTTAGTGGAGTGGAATTTAAAAATTAATTTACATTTTTAGTACAACATTAGACTACATACACTCTTAAAGGCTAACAAACAGAAAGTCTGTAGATTTCTTATTACATTTGCCTATGTCAGACAAACTACACATTCAAACATCTACAGTATATCAGACATGTTTCTTGAACCACATACAGTCCCCTCCAAAACTATTGGAACGACAAGGCCAATTCATTTGTTTGTGCTATACACCAAAGACATTTGGCTTAGAGATCAAAAGATGGACATGAGATGAGAGTTTCCACATTTTCCGCTGATGTTGAACTGGCAGTGTGTTTTGGATCAATGTCTTGCTGCTTGATAAAGTTTCTCCTGATTCATTTGGATGCTGTCATGAATATGCCAGAATGAACTCGGGACTACGGTTCCCAGCAGCCACTGCACCCCACTGCATCACTGTCACATGACCATTTGCACCTGATTCATATTGATGTTAACGAGCACAAGTGTGTATATATAGTCACACTTTGCACTGCACTTTGGTCTAGCATTTGTCTTGGGTTGCTTATGTTATGGTCTCTAGTCCATGGTTTTTTTTTTTTTGGTTTTTTTTTGGGGGGCACTATTATAGTTCATGTCTTTGTGTTATCACGCCAAGTGTTTTGTATTATTTATGTTCTTTGTTTACATTAAACATCTATCTGCACTAGCATCTGCCTCACAGCTGTTATGTGAAAGAAAGCTAGACTGAACAAATGGATGCAGCAGACTTTTTCAATGTCCAGGAGGCCCTTTTTAAATGGAGAGAGTGAGGTGGGAACAAGAGGGTAAAGGATCCCCGATTAAAGCCACTCGGGAATGGCTCGACATGATGTACTCTCTCAGGAAGTATATCAGGAAAGGGGCTTCCAACCGGGTTGAAACCATTTCCCAACATCCCTGCCCCACCTTGGTCGCTCTGCCTCTTGGCCCTGCTGAGGATGTCACTCCGTTGCCTGGCTCCATTACTGATGTCGCTTTTGCTCCCTTCCCTACTGCTGATTCCTCTCAGCCTGCCTGTTTGATGGACAACTCTGTCCGAGGACATCGCTCAACTTCCCTGTTCCACTGAGGAAGTGTATTTCTCTAAGATACACTTCTTATTCTACATCATGTTACTGATATGTTGTCAGTTAACCTAATTAGTTGCTAAATGTTCCTCTAGCTGTTTATTTTTAGTACCACTTACTTCTCCAGCCTTTTGTAGCCCCTGTCCCTACTTTTTTGAGATCAAATTCCAAATTGATGTTTTTTTTCCTTGAAATTGTACATTTACTCAGTTTAAACATTTGATATGTCTTTTTATGTTCTATTGCGAATAACATGGATTTATGAGATTTGCAAAACATTGCATTCTGTTTTTATTTACATTTCACACAGCATCCCAACTTTTTTTTGGAATTGGGGTTGTAAATACCAGAAAACAAAATTGAAACTGAAATTCCAAACTTTCTTCTCATATTCATCTTTTGATCTCAAACCCAAATGTCTTCAGTCTACAACAAAAGCATATGAATAGGCCTTGCCGTCCCAATAGTTTCAGAGGGGACTGTATATTATCTAATATCCTTGTATTAAGTAATATACAGTATGTGGTTTTTATCAGTATTTTATACAGTATTTATCTGCCTTGTCTGGAAGGTAAGATGATCCTACAGTTCCTACTTTTGAGATGAAGAAAGAGTAAGGTTAGGATGATACCACTGAAAAGTTGATTATTTTCCTTTAACAGCATGTCTCAAGCATTCACAACATTTTACTAATGTTTAAATTTTTTTTTTGTTTGTTTTTTTTTTGTTTTTTTTTTTTGTTACCAAGAAATCGCAAAGCCCTCTGCCTTTTATGTGGAGCATCTGCCATACAAGTTGCTACTATAGAAACAACATATTAGGTCATATTAAGCACATTAAACCTGTGATTAAACCTGGCACTACTGTCAAAACTAGTGGTGTTATATATAAAAAAAAAAAAAAAAAAAAATTAATCAACACCTTCTGACCAATCAAAATTGATTCAACAGCACTGCCTTATAAGGCCTTATAAAACCTTGCAAATGCAGTCCTTTTGCAAATTCTCAAAATGCTCTTTAGGAGTCTTTCCTATGTTCATAAAGAAGCTATTCTCATTTAGGCCTAAAGGAAGGAAAGCGTCAGGACAGATCCATCCTTCTTTCAGTTCTTTTAGCAGAGGTGGTGGGAGGTGTCACAGAGACAACAGGGGGTTGACAACCACAACAATGACCAAGCAGCCCAGGCGATCCCTTAAGCACCACTTTTAAGAAAGCAATTTCCGCTATTTCCATTTTTAACTGAGCTTCACCTTTAAACAGTGAACATGCAATGTAGTACATGAACATACAAAACAGAGGCTTTCCACGCTATAGTCTATTGTCCCAGCAGATCCAAAAACAGTGTGCAGAGACAATAGCATGAGACAGTAAAAATACCAGCTACATATAAATAGAAAAGGACCTTGTAGCAAGTGCTGCTACAGGGTTCTTTGTAGAAATGTAAAAATAATTTAAAAAAAAAAAAAAACATAAATATTATACTAACAATGTACTAGGGAGGTTCTGCTTTTTCATGATATTTATGAACACAATAGCATTTGACTATGAATTACTGGCACCAGGATAGGATTTGGAATGACAGTCAGAAACTATAAGTGAAATATATATACTGCTGAGACTAAGTAGTGAGGCAATCCCATAATTATGGCATTACATGATCTCAGCATTATAAGGTTCTATCTGGATGAACCATATAATTCTAGGATCCCAGTTATTATTTCAAGTTTGTTGGTGATTATTGATCTCAAATGCAGCATACCACTTTTAATCACACTGAGTATCCATCTGTACACTTCTTCACTGACCAAACATTTGTGTAGAGACTGTGTTGTACAGACTTGTAGTGTAGTGTCACTGTTAAATGTTGCTTTTAAAATGTTGATTGACAAGATTTTGTCGTGATCCATGATGCCATTTGTAGGCCACTGATATTACATTTACAAATATGTACAGTAGCTTGCAGAATTATTCTCCGTCCCTTGGAATTTTCCACATTTTCTAGTGTTAAAACCCAAAACTGAAATGGACTTTGCAATTAAATGTCATGAATCTGCAAAAAATATCCCATAATATTGAAGTGGGTGGAAAAACTAACATTTTTGCAAAATTATTTACAAAATAAAATTGTAAATGTTGCCATTGCCCCCATTGCTGTGAAACACCTAATAAATTTCCATTAGAAGTCACACAATTATTTGAATGGAATACATTCAATCCGTTATTATACATGAATTAAATCCATTATTAAAAAAAATAATAATAATATTGCACAACCACAAGTTTGGCTAGTCCAGCAAAAGTTAGTGGTAAGGAAGGCATTAGTCAGAGTAGCCACCAAGTGGTCTAGGGTAACTCTCAAAATGATGCTACCATCACCATGTTTTACAGCGAGGAAGGTGTTCTCAGGGTGACGAGCAGTGTTGGGTTTCTGCCAATTGTAGTGCATTTGGCCAAAGATGAAAAGTTCCATTTTGGTCAGACCAGAGGACCCTTTCCCAAACATTTGCTTAGCCTACATTTCTTTTGGCAAACTCTAAAAAGGTTTTCATTTGGCTCACCTCTCTGCTGATCAGCTGAGAATACCCAGGCTATGGTTGTCCTGTGAACAGCTTCTCCCATTCAAGCTGTGGATCTCCAGCTCTTTCAGAGTTACCCTTGGCCTCTTGGTTAAATGCAAGTTTCAGTGAGTCTTAGATTCAATGTTGCACCCCAATTCTATAATCACCCTTTTAACTATACAGATTTACAACTTAGTATTGCACATTTTTTCCTATTATTTCTTGCCCAAGATTGACTCTAAATATTTTTTTTTCCCGTGTGGGATGCTTATGCCAGTTTGGTAACAAATAAATGTAAAGGTCAAATGAATTAAGTGGGCAGAGTTAACCTTCTCTGCCAGATATCCACACTAGTAGGTAATACCCCAGCACCCACTATTAATCATGTACGACCTGCTTTGAGGTGACTATCAAGATTTACCAGGGGATTTTGTCCCTAAGGCTCTAAAACTGTACCACAAATGGTTGAACACCGGGTCAATCATCATCTGCTGAGCACGTCCTCTTCCTGTATTTTATTCTTCAAATGCACAATGAAGAAATCGGGCCACTACACACAAAAGGACTACAGTGAGGCCAGACTGAGGCCCTGTGTGTCTGTGTGTAAGTGGGATATTAAAAAAGGAGGTTGGTGGTAAGAATTAGCATATTCTTAAATCAAGGCCCTGATACACTCTAAAATATTAATATCATAACAACTATCAACATCAGCATTGACAAGCCCACTGTCACAGTGACTGCTCTTCACTGAAATACCAAGAAGATTAGACTGTGACAAGAAAACATGTTTAAAAGACAAAAACAAAAGGAAATCCTTTGCAAACCGTCCACAGTTTACAACTCTGAATATATTCACATTTTGCAAAATAACATAGCATTCTGAGAACACAGGAAGGCATGTAGTCGCACATCAGAAAACAGTCATAAGACGCATTGTTAGTGCACAATGTGTGACCATTGTGCATCCAAACAATTATTACAATGGGACATTTCAATCGTGAATTTTTTTTTTTTTTGAGACACAGCAGACATTACTTCATGTCCCTTTCCTGAGAGGGGAAACACTCTGTACTTGCCCTGAACTGAATTTTGATTGCTGAAAGAAATAGCACTTCTGTAAACTATGGAATATTCCAAAGCATTGTGTGTCAGTGGCAATTGTGAATTTATTTACATTGACTTACTTAGCAGACATTTTGATCCCATGTAATTTACAAATTAATCAAAATCTTGAATCCAAACCAAGAATGTACAGTTACAGAAGGTACTATATAAAATGTTGTTTGCTCAAATGCAAACAAAGAATAGTCCTTAAGGTCCAGTGATGTACCTGAAATCAGTTTTAAAGTTACACTACATATGTTGTACCTACAAAGATGTACCAAAGAGGTACAAGCATAAAAAAGTACAAGAAGTCAGTACTTTTTAAGTACGAGTTTAGTACCTGAGGGTTAAGAGCATTGTATAAGAGCGTTATGGACTCAGCATTGCAGGATTCACAACTTCCTGACAATGAGGTGAAAACTTTGTACCACCCAGGAGTGCATAACAACTAACCTTATGTTATGTAAAATATGTTTTTGATGGATGATCATAAAATAATATTATAAACAGTTAATGAAGGCTAGTTAGAGACACTTAACCCATTGAGGATGACAGATACAATTTGTGGGAGTTTTTCTCACCCTCTTTTGGTTTCATATTAGATGAACTCACATCATTAGAATCAGGAGCAGTTGTGCTCTGGGGACTTTAACTAATTGTGTAGTCCTATGTGCTTTATTTACTCAGAGATGAAAAAATAGTGTGTATGGTATGATTGCCTTTTTGTAATTACAAAGTTGAAAACTACAAATAAATGCTCAAAGTAAGTTAGGCCTAAGAGTTATCTTGAAGCATTTCAAGTCAATGTATTTATTTACCTTTCCCCCTTTTTCTAATCGAGAAAAAAACCCTGTATCTGATGTATGGCATCTGTCCTCCCTACCCAGGTAATAGATCTAATCTAATAATAGTGAGACTGTACCTATTTCTCTGTGTTAACTTATTAACAGGAGACAGCACTTAGACCCAACATGACTGATTCCCCCTGGGGATTACTGCTAACAATGTCTGATGTCTTTAAAACAGACAGGCATTTAATTCTTCCTTCCTGTCATCCCCCCATCAGGCACAAAAAGGCCTAGCCCAAGACCAAATTACCCAAAATAGGCCCTCGTGAACATATGGGTCACTGTCATCTTAATTGTTGTAGTCTTTTCTGCCATGCGTTTTTTTCTTTATCTTAGCTCCTCATAAGACAATGGGCTTTGGCTGAGGTAAAAGAGAAAAAATAAAAAAAGGCCAGGGGACCAAGTGTGAGCCCCAAGGCCACTCAATGTGTCTGTCAGATAAAGCCTAGATGCCAGTCCTGTGTTTCCTCAATTTCACAGCCAAGGGTTTATCTCCAGACCAAAGCACCCCAACAGTCACCCTGCAGACCACTTAACCATGACATGAAGTGGGCTGGGTGTAACAAGATCCCATTTTTATTCCTATACAGAGGCAGGACTTTAGTGTTAATGTAAGCCACTGTACAGTTGCTAGGAGTTCAAACTGATCAGGACATTTTAAACAAATACAGAAAATACAAACCACTTTATGCATTGTGTTATGTTTATTGAATAAATGGTTTATTCCAGAGTTCTAAACTCCAGCCCTGAGAAGCTGTAACCCTGCCCTGCTCCCAACATGTCTGATCCAGCTTATGATGGATTTAATAATGAGCTGATGAGTTGGGCCATGTGTGTTTGAAAAAAGGAAAATATAAAACTCTGCAGGGCTGTGGGTCCTCTAGACTGAAGTTCACAACCCCTGCTTTAAACAATCAAGGTAATAGATGGAAAAAACATGTGAACCTATATAAGCTTTTAAAAAGTGGGTAATCAGAGTCAGCTGTTCCAATCCTTTCATGTGTCAGTTTCACAATATGATAATAGAGTCCAAATATATTTTAGTGTTTCGAAGACTGGAAAAAGTTTTGGTTCTGCATCAGTCCATGCTCACCATCAAGATCAAGATACTTTCAAGATATGTGTGCCAAAAAAACTAAAGATGGCAGCTAAAGAGCAGCTGATGTGTTTTGTAGGTGATAACATCTGCACTCAATGATAACAGTTACAGATGTGCTTGTATGGAGGTTACCACAGAGGAAAAATGTGTTCTTTACAAATCGCCTGTCTCAAGCGTGCTTGAAACCAGCAGAATGTTCCACAGCATGACTGGCACAATGTTCTGCAGATAGATGATAACACTGTATGGCAAAAAAAAACAAAAAAAACAATCCATAACTCGTGCCAACTGACTAGTCCCAAGCCCCACCCAAGCTTGTTTAAGGTTGTTTACTGCGAGTTTTTTGTGTTCACCCAGAGTCCTCACAGGATTAACCATGTCTCTGCTTGTCTATAAGTAATTAAGTGTTATGCTTAATCACATCACATTCATATTTCAACCAGCAAACTTTCTCCTCCCCTGGAAATGTCTCTGGTTAGGCAAGCTGAAACAAGACATTTGGAGATCATGAAATATAAAAGCCAACAGTAAGTCCTTTCAAGGATGCTTGAAATTATGATACTTTTTACTTTATTGAGTTAGTTAACTTCACTGAACAAACAGATCAGCTAGGATGGGTAAAGCATAATTAAAGGTTAGTCTTACTTTGCACACTGTATAACCCAGGCTTTATATTAACTCTCTTTTTAATTGAATAGAAATTTGGATTGTTCAACAAAGAGAAGCTAGCTTACTAAAACTGGGCATCCTAGCTAATTTTGCCTATATATGAGTTGTATTGAGGCTCTGGCATTTTACAGTGTTGCTTTTTTTTTTTTTTTTTTTTTTTTTTTACATGACTATTATTTTTTAGTTAGATTCCGTTATATTCCAAACTGATTCTGAGCAATCCAATTTTATTTTTGCCTTTGGAAATAGGTAGAAGACATCCCACTCTGTTCTAAGATATTAGCTGTCACTCACCTTTGAGACCCCCACAATGTCTTTTCACTATATTTGGAGCTTAAAATTATAAATATTCCTTTAGGAAACATTACGTTGTACAGCTTTGGTTTCTAATTGGAGAGTGAACAGCCAGGGAAACAAGGTGGATACTGCATTATATATTGGGACAGTGAGTGATTAGCTGTTACCATGATTCAGGCTTTCACAGGGGGCCCCCTTGTGGTCTGCAACTTGAGAGGTATGACTGGAGTGAGGGGTGGGGTGGGGGCAAATAGGATGTCGCTTTGGGACCCCAAAAGATCAGAAACAGCCCTGATGGTAAGACTAATAGATTCCAGATTGTACCAGGAAATTAAAGTTCAGGATATCTGTCTGTGATCTAAAATGAAAAGTGACTGCGCCATACGGCATTTCAATAATCCAAAATACTGGAATGAAGTGGCTGGCTGAGGTCCACTGAAACACTTTTGCATGGTATGAAGCAGGCTATTAAAGCAAGACATTAAAAAAAATAGGCAATATAGAAGATTTTATATAAGGGAATGGTGTTAAGTTGCAATAAATACTAAATATATGAACTCTTACAACTTACATGAGCACTAAACCAGCCAGTGGTGGCTCAGTGGTTAAAGGCTCTGGGTTACTGATCAGAAGGTCAGGAGTTCAAGCCCCAGCACTGCCAAGCTACCACTGTTGAGCCCTTGGGCAAGGCCCTTAACCCTCAATTGCCCAGTTGTGTAAATGAGATAAATGTAAGTCGCTCTGGATAAGAGTGTTTGCCAAATGCTATAAATGTAAATGTAAATCTCTTACATGCATTCTTGCTGCACTAACAGGGTTTTAGCCTGATGGTATTCTTGACCTTTTGAACTAGCTTGAGCATATGGTCTTGATGGAGCTCTAGATAAGTGACATCTGCTAAATGTTGTACATTTCAACGTAAATGTAACGCACATGCTTTTTCATTCAATGACCTTGAATGTGCATTTAAAGATGGAGCAATGTAAAATGTGTTGTAAATAAAATTTCTCATTTCTCACCAGATCACATTTTCAGCCATTTTCATCACACCAATGGATTACAAAATATCATACAAAATACTATACAAAATATGGTCACTATTGTATAAATAGAATCTGCTTTCAATCATTAAGTGAAAAGTAGTAAGACATTCCCATTAACACAACGCTTCAAAGTTACCTTTAGAACGGTAGGTTTTGATCTGGTGTGAAATTAGAGCACTCTATTCTGTTTGTAATCAGTAACATTTTAATGGCTAGATGGACCCTCTTTTTTTTTTTTTTTTTTTTTTTTTTTTAACTTGCTTGTACATCTGAGTGATGCAGGTTTTCCTTTTCCACCAAAGCTGAGAAACCACAGAGAGTGCAGAAGGGTAATGCTGAACACCTGCTTATATGTTATTTGAAATGTCAAAGATTATTTCCATGGAATTTTGGGCAGTTTTAAACTTTGAGATTGTTCAGACGATATACACCTTACCGCCCCTGCAATACAGTCTACACTCCACTCGCACACAGAAGGGATTATAGAAACAGAAAGTTTAATTAACTGACTGCACCTGAAGGGTGTAAACCAAGTATGAAAAACTATTGGGTGACAAAGGATTCCTTACACAGTAATCACATTTATACAAATTAAAACAAAAATTTTAATTATGGTACCATCTATATTAAATAACACACGTACACCTTGGAGAATTTCAAACATGTCTAGTCTTCTTTTAACATTTTCTCCAGCTCGTCTTGCCAGTCAAAATGACAATCCTCCTCGAAATCCCTGCAAATATAGAAGAAAAGAGAAGTTGTTAAAGCATGAAACAAAAAAGGAGGGGGAAATAGGGAAATGAAAAAGGGAAGACAGTGGTCTTTTTTTTTTTTAATTGACTCACGTGTCTTCATCATCTGAACGGGGTTCCAGTCTGTTCTGGTCAATGTGAACTTCCTCCACTCCGTCTGGAACATCATCATCATTCTGCTCTACAGCCAATGGACAAAACAGAGCTTCAGCACCTGCAAAACACAGACACACACACAGACACACACACAGACACACACACAGACACACACACAGACACACACACAGACACACACACAGACACACACAGACACACACAGACACACACAGACACACACAGACACACACAGACATGACAGTCCTTGGTTTCAAAAGCTCTCGATACCAGATAAATATGTACGTGGCTCTGTGCATTAATCTGGGTCTTGGCCTGTGTTTCAGAACACAGTCACTTCCCAACAAGTTGATAAACTGAATTATGAAATAACTGAAGTTTAAGAGAAAGGCCACACCTGAAGCTCCACCTTCTTCCTACTTAACTTCCCAGAGATTCCCGCTCTCCGCTAGTGATTCATTTTCCGCACCCACAACCTCTCTAGCTCTTCCCCAACGGTCTTTAAAGGTTGTGCAAAGCAGAAGCTGCCCAGAACTTCTTCCCATTTTACAATTTCACAATCACTCATGTCTTTGAGTTGTGCCTGTGGTATGCACTTACAAGATACCACCACTAGTCATTGCTGTACCTGAGATTCACAAGTATCACAACTCACACGCACTTACTATTTACGTGGATGGTGTAGGTATTGAAGGCTGTGCTGAGAGGAGCTTTCTCCAGGAGGCTCAAAAGTCTTTCAGGTGGATCCTTGTCCCATTGCCTTCTCTCCTGTTTCTGCATTTCCAGAAATCCTTCCCCTATATATCATACCCAATACACAAAATTATGTCAGAAATGTACATTCATTTAAACATATAATTTATTATTCTCTTTTTGTCACCCATACAAATTATCCATATAAATTATTTGAGAATTTGTGGCATTTTCTGAATATTAGTCTTTGCTAATCCAAGTTAGTCCTTTTTACTATGACATGCACAATAATTTCTCCTTAGGAGTTATAGTCACAATTAGATCAGTGGGCAGAATGTAAACTTCCTCCACAATGTTTTACTAGCACATTATTATAGTTTTGCTTCATGTACTGAAATTACAAAGTCCACACACCTGGACAAATAGCAGCTCATTATACTAGTAAGAGTATACTAGAGTCAGAGGTTCAGTAACACACTGGTGTAGTTTAAAATCTTAGATGAAGTAGAGAAACACCTCAAAGAACAAAAAAAAACAAAACAACACTTATAAAGTAAGCATGCTTCAATAATACTAACTAAAAGGTCAAATGCGTGGTGGACAGGGACAAGGTAGTAGTGTAAATGGTAGACGGGTTTAAAGGTGGGAAATGCAAAAATAAATTTAAAATAAAAAAATAGAGCAGCTTGCTGCACCTTTTGTGGAGTCAGACCCCTGTGTGGTTGCCGTGTCACCAGAGGAAATGATGTCAGCATTCCTAAGGACCTGCAGCACTGTATTGGAAGGTTCTTTTGGCCACCTCTTTCGGGTAGCTACGTTGCCCCTTTGATTCTCAGATGGATTTCTGGAACTAGTGTCTGACAGGAAATAAATCACTCGGTTTGTCACTGACCCTCTCCAGGACAGTGCTATTACTTCACCCATAAACATACTCTACAATACACAACTGCAATATTGCAGCCAATCACAGTCAAATGATAAAAGTAAAAATAAAAAAAAAGGTCACAGTATTGTATCAGTCCTGCTGGTACAGTAAGTACCTTTAACTGTAGATGTGTTTAATAAGCTCTTCTGGCCCAGAAACATTGCCACTTTCTCTCCTTCTTCTTTTTTCCACTGGTTTACTCGTTTCTCTGGCAGTTCCTTGGTTTCTTTCTCTGGCAGTTCCTTGGTTTCTTTCTTGGGCAGTTCCTTACAAATAATATGAATGGTACCATTAATGTGTATGTCTTTGTCCCTTGTACCTTTTGGTTATATGAACATAGACGTAGGAACATCATTAAGACACCTAATTGGAACTAAACTGGACTGTTTATTGCAACGTTTCGTGGTACATTCATGTTGTTCGTACCTGGGCACTACCTGACTGTGTATGTTATCAAAAATGTCTAATATGGCAATTAATCAGTGAAAATAAGTAGGTAGCAGTTAGCACAGAGAGATCAACTTTTTAAAAAAATTTTTATTTATACACTTTTTAAAATGATGTATTTATCAATATATAGCAGGTGTTTTTAACTGTGTTGGTGTCTTTGCGTGGAGTCTGAATGAAATCTTTAAATGCGATTTAAATTCCCTTCTGGATGTAACTAGACTTTAAAATGCTATTTTAACTTTTGGCTGAGATACATGCAAAAGTGAAACATAGTTCAGATCAGCGAAAACCAAAATCAAAGTGCAGTACCTCTTCAGATATGTGTTTGTGGAGCAGTCTGGACACACGGTGGGAGCTGAGGATGGTGTGTATGGAAGGCCTGTCTCGCGGGTTGGTCTTAAACATGTGTTTAATCAAGTAGTGAAGCTCATAGGGAAGGTGACTAGGCAAAGGTGTGTATGTCCCACGACATACTTTCAAAATCAGACTCTTCCAGCTACGGGCCTCAAACTAAAACCAGAGCAACAGAGAGTAAACAGCAAAGAGGTCAGAGATTATATGTCATAATCATTCATTGTCTCATAAGATCGAAAAGGTAAACATACACACCGGATGACGTAAAGTGCAGAGTTCATAGAGCACACAGCCTAAAGACCAGATATCACTGTAAAACACATACACAGTATGGTATGAAGTACTTTGTCCAATTTGTTACACAGATATATGAGGTGTGACAGTCTAAACTCTTTGTTCTGTACCTCTTGTTATTGTATGGTTGGTTGTCCCAGATCTCTGGAGACACATAGTATGGAGTTCCAACATAGGTCTGGGCATAACCTTTTGCACTGGTGAATATCACAACATAACTGTGTCGTTATTAAGATCTGTCAGATGTCATTTTTCCCCTCTTTTACTTACTAGACAAAACAAAAAGTAAGCTTTTCAACAGATTACCTGTTAAGAGCACATGCCGACCCAAAATCTCCCAGTTTGATTGTGCCGTGGTCCGTCAGGAATATGTTCTAAGAAAATTTTTTAAAATATTGCAAAAGAACTTGGACAATGAACAATAATAATATGAGCGAATATCAGAGTTTAGTCTGCACTATAATATGTATAGTGTCTATTTCTTACAACTATAATTTTTTATTGTTTATTATACAACTTCTGTAAATCACAGCGACACACTTCCCTCTTCCCAGAATCTGATTCCCCAAGATGGTAAAGTCCATTTAGACTATGTTTTAATCCAGTTCATAGTTGGATCATATCACAATAGAACACACTCAGAGTGTTTAAAATGCAACAATATTTACAATTGTTGCATTGTTTCAGTTTGAAAAAAACTGAACACTAATGAATGAATGAATAAACAAGATCTGATGTGATTAAAGAGTATTTGTGGTCAGTGATATTGACTTAGACATTATATTTACATATATTCATTTGAGTAACAGTTTTTCCCCCACAGTACCTTTATATGTAATATGAATGTGTAAGCGAGTTAAGTGGGGAAAAACATTTACTTCATAAAAGCATGAATATATGCAACACAGAAACCCTAACAGAATACATAGCTGCTGTTTTTTTACCTTTGATTTTAAATCTCGGTGAAGCACTCGTTTTTCGTGAATGTGCTTTGTGCCCAGACACATCTGTGAAAACCACCTGAGTATCTACAAAGACAGATCATGACTACACACCAAATCTGGCCTGAAAAGATCAAAAAATATCTACAAAATATTTTTCAATGAATTTTATTTATATTGAAATAATGGTTTTACCACATCGTCACGGAACAGAGAACCTTTCTGCTGCTTCATTCTTTGAAGAAGATCACCTCCGCTACAGAACTCCATAACAATGTACAGATGGCCATCGTCTGCAGAGTAAGAGAGACCAGACAGAGAGAATGAAAGTGAAATAAGTCATCATGTATGGGTCTAGATCTCCAGATGTCAGTCCAGAGAGGCAATAGCCTCAAAAGGATATGAAATTCACTTAATTAAGCTGTTTGTAATTTTATGCTGCCCCCTACAGTATATGAGGCATTTTGTGTTTGAAATGCATTAATAGGACAAGCCTTGCTCTTCCATCATCAAAGTTATGCATACCTTGCCTATCTATAATTTCCAGAAAACAGGACAACCTATCAACACAAGCATGAAATAAATACACTAGTCAGATCCATTGCAAAAACAAGTATCGTTGAGATATGATTGTTATAGAGTTAGGAACATTTAAATATCACCTGAAGTGGCCATGTTTCTTGAAACTACACCCGTTCTTTTAATTTCTGCTTTAAGTGTTTTTTACTTGGTTCTCAAACAAAAGCACATATATCCTCTCTTGGCATAGTAATCATTTAGCCTATGCATTTTCAATTTTCAAGGGAAGCAAAAGCCCCACAGAAAATGCATTTGTACAGGGAACAGAAATCTGTCAAACGCCATATGTGTGGATTCAGAGAGCTGTCTGTAAACAAACTAACATCCAGTTAAAGCCAAGTGCACAGCTAGGACACTATAACAGGGTTTGGGAACCAAAGGCTTGCGAGCCATATGGCTCTTTCAGTGATTGCCTATGGCAAGGGCAGGAGAAAAAATTAATAAAAACGATCACGAATCAGAAAAGCTAGTGTGTCAATTCAGTTTAAACACTACATATTTTAAAATATTACATAATTCATAATCGATGCTTGTTATATACAAACAGACCAAATGGGACAAGTAGTAAGTTTGTGTAGGACAATGTGGGACATAATTTTGACACCCAAAAGTGTCGATTTGATGCCTATCTAAATGAGAGAGAAAAAAACGTGTGCACTCAGCCTTGTATCAAACAATGCAACAAAGAGAAATATTACTGTATAAAACAATTAAGTGGAAAAAAAGGTAAATACTGGCTCTCTTCTTATTCTCAGTGATTAGCTGGTGTCAGAAACAGAAAGCTGTGCAGCACCACTTTGTGTACCGGGGTATTTCTGCTTTTCAATAAGCGCCATCTACTGTCAGGGAGTGAATTTACACTTTCATTCAGCCTGTCGCCCGTGTTTAACGCCTGGGTGTGAACACAAAAAAAAACGCACTGCGAAAAACGGACCAGTGTGAACAGGCCTTAATACTTTCCCAGATTTGGGTAGGGAATGAGGAAGCTGGTTGGCTCTTTCTGTCTTTTGAGATGCCTGTCTCTCCTGTTTTTATTCTTGCCTTGGCTCACTGCAACACCAGAACAGTCATTAGTATAATTCCCCATAGGGGTCCAATCCTTACCACTCACCTTCTCCGGCTCCGCCCTCCATTCACAAACCGGCGCTGGAGCATGCCACGTTCAAATTTGAGTTAACTCTATTTCCAATCAAAATGTGGGACATCATCTCAAGTTGCGGGATGTGGGACAAAGGACTAAAATGCTGTGCATTACAACACAAAGCGGAACGTCTGGTCACCCTATGTATACACCAACCTGTGGCACAACAAGCTCCAATTTCACTGGACAATGTGGAATGGAGTGGTAATTTCCCGGTATAATTCATAAATATACATTTATTCATTTAGTAGACGCTTTTATCCAAAAGCGACTTACATATGAGGAAATACATATATCAAGCGGAGAACAATACAAGTAGTGCTAACTGCTAATTATGAATCTTTCATGGTCATAAATCAGTTGAAAATATCGGTCTGTTTTCAGTTTTTCAACAAAATCATAAATCGGTTGAAAATATCTGTCTGTATTCAGTTTTTTAACAAAGGTGAAATAGCTAAAAGAAAAAAGACGTTCGTATAGTTATTTCCAGTCCGAACAGAGAGATGAATTTGCATATTTGGAAGTAGCATTAATGGTAAGTAGTGTTCAGGTTACTCTCACTTATGTACTGCATCCTGTATTGATTTACCATTTGATGAAATTATCATATCTGGTTAAATGAAGTCAAAGTGCCACCTACATGCCTATTAGGTGAAGTGCAGGCTACTATGTCAAGACCACGCAGAATGTGAAATGGCCTTT
>JANDJT010000071.1:11089449-11103858 GCA_024331685.1 Stegophilus panzeri | reverse complement strand
AATAGTAAAGATAACTAGAATAATGAGACATTTAAAAAAAAAAAAAAAGTTTAAAAAATTAACTTTTCTCTGGCTCTTTAAAGAATTTTTTTTTTTTTTTTTTTTTGGCTTTTATGTCTCTGCCAGCAGAAAAGGTTCCCGACCTCTGCATTAAATTGTGTTAGTGCAGTAAGTTTATCCACAGAGATACCCACAGGAACACACTCAACCCCAAGTTCAAGAGAATAATTTGGTGTTAGGAGAGAAAATCTGTAGCAGTAGTACAGGTTAACAACGTGGCTGAAAGATGCTTTCGCTTGACTAGTATGCTCAAACGTTTAAAACAAGCCCGTGCACAAGATACAGACCTTCAAATGACTCTCTGAAAGCCACGATGTTTGGATGCTTCATTCTGGACAGGAGCACCGGCTCTCTGCGCGCGCTCTCCATTCCGCCCTCTGCCTGCGTGTACATTGAGAACCGACACGTAAACAAGATATCCGTGACCTTTAATAGGCTATCTATCATTATTATTATTTCAAGATGGCAGCAAATGTTACCTTTGGCAGTCGTATTTCTTTCATAACCCATTTTACTTTGTCCCTTTTGTGTTGAACCAAGAGCGCACGGCCGAAAGATCCTTCACCGATGACTTTAAGAACCGTGTACTGATCCATTACAATAAAGAAAGAAAGAAAGAAAGGGCTTTTTACAATTTCCAAAAATAAAAACTATTCAAAGGTAACCGACTCATTATATTAGATTTATTTGCATAAAGCAAGCACCAAAGACCAAAACCATCAGAAATCAGTGCTTGCGTTATTCTTTGTTTATTATCTGTCCCAACCGACGAGAAGCGAGAAAGAAAAAGTGACATTAGATTAGTGGGATGTCTGGGAGATTAACACAAAATACGATAAAGAAAGCCTATTTAACCTGTAACCTAGTGAAACTAATGAAAGGAGCTGGTGCTTTATCGTGTAACACTACTTCCGCGTTATTTTGTGACGTACGGTGCAATGGGCGTGGCCTCCGCTGTCCTCAGCTCAGTTGTAAACTACGAAAAAAAAGTACGGGTTCTTTCTTACAGTTAACCTAATTAATGTTAAAGACAGTTGCCGAGTAGATTAATTAAACTATTTTTTTACGCTTTGGTGATAAATAAACAAGTGTTCCGGAGAATTCAGGTAACCTGTTTCTATTTCAGTGCGCATGTGCGAAATCATGACGTCTTCCCATGTTTCTACTTAGATCCACGTGAGTTATCATTTTGGCGCTGGTATTGTCTGATCTTCATGGTTAATTGGTTCAAGTTGCTTATACATTAGTTTGTAATTATACACATGCTTTAAAGTATAGAATGCATTGTTATCAATTGCTTATTGTTAGTCAGATAAACTTGTTAATTGCAGATTTTCAGCATCTCTGAGTAACATAGCTAGATTTAATGCTCAGTAGAAACTGTAATTGCAGGGCTCTTCAAAGACAATTTTCTTTCCCCCTCCCTTTTTTTTCTTGTTTTTTTTGGGGGGATGCAGGCATAAATTATATTGCACAGTACAGTAATTAGTCTTTTTATTTTCGGCTCCTCATCTCAGTTACACACTAGGCTTTTGATCTCCTAGAAAAGTGATTTTGCTGTAGTATGTAGGAGCTAGATTGCCTTTATATTTGACCTTTATGAAACTAAAGTATCTACTTCACAGTTTCGTTCAACAAGCCTCGTCCATACTCCATTCTTTCACATGCCACAGAGAGAACTGAGTTACCTGGTACTGCTGAAAAAATGCTTACACCATGTTTTTCCAATTTTCAGCTGTCCAGTTTGCGTGAGCCTGTGCCAACTGATACCTGTCCTTGGCTGACAGGAGTAGAACCAAATGTGGCCTTCTGCTGTTTTTGCCCTTTTACATGTTGTGTGTTTTGTGATGCTTTTTTTTTTTTTTTTTTTTTTTTTGTAAAGAGTTTACACGGTTGAGTTAATGTAGGCTTCCTGTCAGACTCTTCACCATGTTGAAAAAAAGAAAGTTTAATAAAGGTTAATAAATAAATAAATAAATAAATAAATAAATAAATAGTAGAGTATGGTGTTCCAGATCATTGCTAGGGTTTGGGGCAATTAGAGGTCAAATGTTTTTGTGTTTTGGGCATTTAGAATTCAGTGGGATATTTATTTGGGGGTATTTAGAAGTCAGTTAGAAGTATTTGTAGGTTTAGTAATATTTCGCAGTCTTTATGCATGGGAGGATTTTTTTTTTTTTTTTACTTTAAATAGGAGAGTCTCATTTTGACTAATTAATAATAGAAGGAGAACTTGAAAAGACAAACAGTTTGACCTATTTTTCCAGTATGTGTATGAATTTTTTATGCCATGACATGAGTCACACACTACAGTCAGGAGATAAACACCTAGCCTAATTGTTTATTCATGTTGTTTTCCTTTTATTAACAAGGGAGTCAATGTAACTTTTTTATTTTATTGAATAAGGCAAACAGGGTCAGGATTTAACTTTAACTTCACAAAGCTTTTGTTTTTGTTGTTTGAACTCCCAACCTTCATATGAGTAGCCTAAAACCTTAATCCCTGTGCCACCACCTTTCAAGGGAAGGAATTACAAGGAAGAGAACACGCTGTGTTCGGGTGATGAATGTGGGAATAGCCTCCTGTAACGGGACCCAAAATTCTTATTGGCACCCCTGTGATGGCCACTGACCCAATCTCATTAATCCTGAGTTAAGCCCAAAGATAGCTAGCTATTCATAGGCTGAATAAGTGTAAAAAAGTTGTTTTTCACTAAAATGACCCATTTGGGTTTTGTGTGTACATTAACACTTCATGTCGAACTCTACTACCAGTAGGAAGTTAAGAACCTTTAATTATCCATGAACCCTTGAAGAACCATTTTTTCCCAAAATGTGTAGCAAATCACTGACCATTCTTACTGGTGTACAGTCACTAGATGGCGCAAAAGGCATTGAAATTAAAAGAACCCATCAGTAGTGTGTTGGGCTGCATTGTCCATGAAGAAATTACATTTCTACTCTTAAAAACCATAGGAGAGAAGAATATAAATATGAATTCTGTTCTAAAATTTACACGCCTTTGCTAGTTTTCAGTATTTACTGTTCTCAATCCCCAGTCTACTTGTGTGAAACGAATTGGTTAGGTAACCTCATTAGCTGGTGAATGCATATAACTATGTTCTACACATCAGTTCTACAGCCTAAATCATTACACATATGTCACGGGGTCTCCCTCTTTGTGCCTTTCTTAATGAATTTGATTATATATGTGAACTGTACTCAGACAGAGGCAAACTCCTCCAGAATAAACATCCTGCTTCCTCTCAAAATGGTGGTATAGACCCAGCTGTGTTTGTACGGGGATTCACTTTATTTATCTGGCTTGTGTATCCATTCAGGTCACATGCAGCTGCATAATCTGCATCTGATAATGTGAGTCCCTGATATATTCTATTTTTCTTTTAACAAAAATGTTGATCTATTGCTGAGGTGTCCTTTTGTTTCCTTCTTTCCGGTATACAATGTGTTTCTAGCACCTATTTGATTGAATAGTAATTACAACCATGACAACAACAAGGGGACCATTTGATTATCAGCTTTGTGTTCTACACCACAGCACGCACACATTTGAACCACAGACTGAAAAGACGATACCCTTCTTTCAAGCATCATTTTTTCAGGCTTCACTATAAGGCTTGATAACATCACCTGCATCTGAATAGAGAGAAATGGATGCTACACTTTGAGTAATGTCACTGTCGGATTATCAGGAAATGCATGCTGTGTATTTCAGTCTAGGTGTCATGTAATACCTTCTGTCAAGAAAAAATATTTCACTCTGACATAAAGGGGTTTGCAAAGGCACGACTGGATGCTGTATGGATTCTAATGAATGCTTATGTATGCAAACCCGACACTTTTTCAGTTGCGGTTAATTTTTTTTCTGCAGGCCTCTCTTGCATCAATAAAGGTCACTGTTCATGACTCCACTATCAGAAAGACATTGGGCACAAATGGCATCCATGGAAGAGTGGTGAGGTGAAAACCACTGCTAACCCAGAAGAACATTAAGGCTCGTCTGAATTTTGCCAAAACACACCTTGATGATCCTCAAATCTTTTGGGAGAATGTTCTGTGATTGATGAGTCGAAAGTGGGACTGTTTGGAAGGCAGGGGTCCTGTTACATCTGCTGTAAACCAAACACAGAATTCCACAAAAACATCATCATATCTACAGTCAAGCATGGTGGAGGAAGTGTGATGGTGTGCAGATGTATTGGTGCTTCAGGGCCTGAGCAACTAGCAATAATTGATGAAAACATGAATTCTGCTCTCTACCAAAAAATCCTAAAGGAGAATGTCTGGTCTTCAGTCTGTAAGTTGAAACTCAAGCACAACTGGATTCTGCAGCAAGCCAATGATCCAAAGCACAGGAGTAAGTCCTAGTCCTAGAAGTACGTGAAAGACTGATCTCCAGTTATTTGTAATGTTTGGTTGCAGTTATTGCTGCTAAAGGTGGCACAACCAGATTTTAAGTTTAAAGGGGCAAGTAGTTTTTCACATGGGTGATAGGTGTTGGATAACATTTTGTTTTTTTTGCTTCAATAAAAAAAATGCTAATAAAACATGTATTGTTTGTTTACTCAGGTGGCCTTTGTTTTATGTTGTATTTTGTTTGAAGATCTAAAACTATTAATTATGAAATATACATAAAAACAGAAGAAATCAGGATGTGGTCAAATACTTTTTCACAACACTGTAGTTGTGTAAACCTGATTGTACAGTATATGTATACCACAAGAACGTATGGAAAGCCATTGTATGTTATGGTAAGCTGTGTTATTTTGATTCTGTTGCCCCTTCTCTCGCAATCACTTGCATTCTGTATACCCCATTCAACTGCTTGTATACTCGTATCATACATAACCACCTGTTCTGCCTTTCTGTTGAGCTGCATGTGCACTCTTGATGTGTGATAAGATGCTGGTTGCTCTGATGCCATGCTGTGGCTGCTCCACCTTCTTTATTTACCTGGTTGATCTTGATTTATCTGCTCTCATGTCTGCTATTCCTGCTTCTTCATGTCAAAGCTTTCTGCACTTTATACAATCTAAAGCACTACAGAGCTATAGAACATCTCACATGAATACCATAGATTTGCACTTTCCAACAACTGACTCACCTTGGTGGATAACCTTACCTGGAAATGGTAGAGACTTGAACATCCCAAGACCAATGCTGTGATTATAATTAAACAATATTGCATGAATAAGAGTATAATTATACTGAATATATACCACCTGCAGCCTTGTGCTTACAGCTGAATCGAAGCTGCATCGATATTCAATATAACAGCCTGACTGCGAGTGTCTATTGTCTTTATATAACAGTTTTGTAATAAGAAAATATTATTGAGTAACTGACACAATATGGCCAAATGATTTACTCATTTTTGCACTGCGAATGGAAGTACAGTCATGTGAAAAAATAAGTACATGCATGGAAATAGTGTTTTTTTAATTTTTATTTATTTATTTATTTTATATATTTGGAAAAGCAAACATTTGCAATCATCGTCTTTGAAACAGTGCCTATTAATAAAGGTGATACACTCTATCAAATGACACATGAATTGACATTTTGTAGTAATTTTCACATTGTAAATGAACAAAAAAAACAGATCAGTCACATGGAAAAAGTAAGTACACCCCTACAATTATGATTTATGCTTGTGTACATAAAAGCCCATTTTCAAAGAGGCTCATTTTTAGTAAGAGGTTATATCATGGTCTGAATCACTATAAAACAACTTTGTGACATTTTGTACTTTTTAAAAAAAAATATTATTATTTTTACATTTACTCATTGGGCTGTTTCCTGAATACAAATTTCCAACTGGGACTGGATACATTTGAGCATTTGGTCATTTGATCGCTTGCTTAGTGGTGCTGATTTTCAGTAGCCCAATTCCTTAACTGCTGAGCCAGTGGTATTGTAAGACAAGACTTTAAATAATGATGATAAGGGCGTGTTAAAATATTCCATTTACTGCATCCAAGTGGAAGCAGTTATGTGCATTGTTGTAAATCAAGTATAAGAGGTTTTTTTTTATTGTGCAACCTTGTTTCCTGGCTCAATTCTGACCTTGGGCTATTGTCTGTGTGGCGTTCTACCTCGGATCCTGGGTTTCCGCCAGGTTCTCCAGTTTCCTCCCATCTCCCAAAACATTGCCCATAGGTGGATTGGCTAAAATAAATTTCTCCTAGGTGTGTGAATGTGTGTTCATGGTTCACTATGTCTTTTACTTCAGGCTGTAAATACTCAGACTGAGATGAAGGATTAAGCAACCCATGTTACACACCTCAATATGTCAGCCTACACTGCAGTTCAGATGTGTATCTGATGCCTGGTAACAATCACAAGCACAAAAAAAAAATGTTGACAGAACAGATGTTATACAACAGAGAGAGGAATACAAAAACCTCAGATTCCTTAAGCATGAGTGAGGAGAAACCAGACTGCAAATGAAAGTTTCAGTTTACTATAAGGTGGAGTAATTGGAACTTTAAACGTATTGTATAAATGATGAATATGTTTATTAAATGGGTCTGATATACACTTTTTGGATACTGTGTAGTGCTACATAGAAATGTATCCAAAAGCGATTACACCTGGTTGTGGAATGGAAAATAAATGAAAGTATTTAAAAAAAACAAACAAACAAACAAAAAAAAACAGAAGTAAAAGAAAATGTTGCCCCTATTTTGGAAATGAGTTGAAAGTCTGTGGTCATATACTTATCAGATCTTTGTTTGCCTTAAATCTACCAGCTCTGGTAGGCAGAGTTTTATGATGAAACAGCTCAGTGATCTGAAACAGTAATCCAAGTTAAGCTTGGATTTCCCCCCCTAGACCTCACTATTTGAAAGGTAGTCTGAAGTATAAAGAATGGACAAGTAATTTGCACCTAATTGAAAACGGAAATGTATTTGCTCCAGATTTAGTCCTACTCTGTAGCTTCATCTCTCTGCATCACTTGATACCAGTCAGGGAGTGTAATTGCACAAGAGCACTTAGCATCATTTTAGTGAGCTTACTATCAAAGCTGAGTACTGGCTTTAATTAAACATTGCAATTGTTAACCTAATGTTAGTTAACTGAAAAGAGACCCTCGCTGAAAAAACCTGGGACAGTTAGTTGGCTTTAGCTGGAAACCAGCCTCAGCTGGTCAAGCTGGACTAGTTTGATGGTTTTAGACTAGTTTAGGGTTTTTGACACTTACAGGCTAGTTCTAGCTGGTCAGACTAGAAGACCAACAAAACCCTGGGAGGCAATGAACTAGCCCAGCCTAACACCAGCTAGACCAGCTAAAACCTGCAAATCTTATGCTGGTCTATGCTGTTTTTTGTTTGTCTGGTGTTTTTTGGTTGTTGTTGTTTTAAGTAGAGACCTAGCTAATGGGTTCAGTTATATAATAGTTAAGTTATATTAGGTATCTTGTGTAGTGGCCATGGCTGCTGCTTTGCTCAATGTAAAACCCTAATGTTACTGTAGCTAGCTTCTTAGTGATGGGTTTTAATGACCAAAGTCTCACTTGGACAGCTAGTGAAGGTCCTACTGGTGTATATGTAATATTAGTTAATCTAGCTATACGACAACTTTAGCTCAGCGCTCAGGTAGCTGATTAATTAGCAAATGCTGCTATAAGAATATGTTTTTGTGTTTAAGGGTGCAAATGGCTGTACTGTGTGACCAATGCTAATTTTACCCTGTTGCAAATAAATACTGTCTATACAGAAAATCCTTTGGATTGGAAAAAAAACATCAGTAGTACAGTCAAGCAGGGAGCTGTAGTGGGTGCATGTCTAGATCTGCTGTACCATCTTCCGTCCAAGAAGTCTTCCAAGAGCTCTCTAATATGGAGAACTGAAGTTGTGCTATTTATATACACAGCTCACCTCTAACAGTAGGCTGGATTAAATGAGTTGCATGGAAGATGATCTCCAATGTATACTAATGTTTTCAATGTATATACACTGCAGGGATGACTCTTCCTTAGTGGTTACTGTTAAATTTGATGCTAATAAGGTTGTCTGGATTTGTGGGCCAAAGGTGTTGTGCTGTTTTGTGCGATTTAAGCAGCTCACAATATTTAGGTTCCTCTGCATTTAAATGACTACTTTAGCAACAATTAAGCAAGAGAGCTACCCCTACATTATCATCAACAATCCTGTGTAAAATATACTTTTTGTGCCAGAGAGAGCAAGGCAATCGAAGACATTTTGAAGAAATGGCACAGCGCCATGGCTGATTGCTTCTACAGGTCACTGATTGAGAATTTCAGCTACAAACTTGTTACCTTGCAAATGCTCGAGCAACTCACTCTGGGAAAAGAACACTTGATCTTCAGAGCCAACAACCGTAACACCTAACCTCATTAAGGCGAGGATTAACAGCAAACCTCTCCTGACCCTTAACTTCGAAATGATGTCTTTTGTTTTTCAGTTAACGATGAACCGGTATGTACGTGCAAAACCACAACCTATTTCCAAGGGATGGATAACTGAATATATGGGGTAAAAATCTAACTCAATTGGTATGGATGTGAATGGATTACTTAAATATAATTTATAACGAAAGTTAAATTGCACAGAAGCTCAACTGATTCATGTAGATCATGAACTTTGAGAAGGTTTCAATCAAATGGTAGAGTAAAATGTACACTCATTGTCCACTTTAATAGAAACACCTGTACATCTGCACATTCACAACACATAAAATCATTCAGGTATATGTCAAGAGCTTACAGATACAACATGAATGAGTAGGGATGTTCCTATTAAAGTGGCAAGTAAGGATGTTTATTTTTATGGAGATGTAATTAAAATGCAAAAGTTACATGTCAAAGCAATGCACTCTAGCAGATAAAGAATACCCCAAATGACAATGCCATAGATTGTAGATAATATGGAGACCATTTCAGACACAGATGTAGTACTGTGTTAAATAAAATCTTAAATAAGATTGTAAGTGGTCCGAAAGGGGGAAAAAAAACCCCTTATCTGTACATGTAAAACTCAAGTCACCAATCTGTTGATGAAAAGGTTTTATTTACAACATATAATGGCTAATACATGTTTTGTACATTATCACAAAATGTGTGTCAATATGAAGCATATACTGTATATCACAATGTACATATATAGTGTATACTGTTTCCATAGTATACATTTTATGATAATGTATACTGTTTCCATAATATACATTATCATAAAACGATAGACATTAACCTTTTGATAATGCTTATTTAACACTGTATGATGAATATGACAATTATTGCATTTCGTAGTGTAATGTGAAAATGGATATGTAAATATAAACAATTCATAATAATGATGTGTGTTTATCTTTATAACAGACTTTATTAGCACTAGTACACTGAACAAAGAAGAAGAAGAGCACTCTCAGGATTAACAGAAGACATTAAGGGTAATTGGTACTTCTGATTTTCTGACATTTGTGCTCTAGACATGTTCGATATGAGAGGGCATCAGTCGCTGTGTATGATCAGTCTATTTTATATCAATGGATACTTCCATGTGAGCATTCAGCCTATGAGAGAATCCCGGCAGCTGGAAAAGTATAAATGGAGAAAGTGCTCATGCCTTAGGTGAAAGAGCGTCTCTGCTCTCTCTATAGTCCACTCTGAGGCATTCGTCCTTGGCTACTCTGTACTGTTGGCTCTCTGCTTAAAGCTGAAGCTAAAGCTAAAGCTGCCTGAATCTCCTCTAATATGGGTACTGCTTCTGTTTCTTGCCAGCGAAGCAGGCCAGCCAGGTGCAGATCAGCATGGCTGTAGCTGCGCCCGCACCGGTGCAGTAATACGCCCAGCCGATCTCACACGAACCTGCGCACACACACACACACACACACACACACACACACACACACATCGGCATAAACAAAGAGTTAACCTCACCCTTGAGTCCACCTCTTTTAACAAACTAAAATCATAATGCCACTTCAGCATCTCTCAGCCTTCAGGAATATTCATTCAAGGTTCGTATTCATTTTTGGAAGAAGGATTATAAAACTTATTTTTCTGTGTCATTTCTTAAGTTTGGTATCAGGACAGTATTCCTACAACATTCTAACCACATATATTTGCACTTAAAATGTATCTCTGGTTAGCCAAAAAAAAAGAAGCTCTATGCATTTGACCACCACCTTCTTGTTGTTACTCTTTTTCAGCTCTTTTATGCATGATAACAGTTGCTTGGGCTTTTAATTGCCCTAAAGATGCCATATAGTCTTCAACCATATGCAATATGTCATAATGAATTTGTTTATCAAATGTGGCTTGGAGAACTTAAACTTGTACAGTGCAGCTAAAATGCATTTCAGACCCCCTAAAGTGGTTGGAGCAATGATCAGATTTAAACCGTATGGATGTCCACCTGCAATTTTATCCAGCAAATCACTATACAAACATAATCCAAAAATCAAGACGCATGCTTTATTGGTTGCAATAAATGTGATTAAATAAATCCTGTAAAAAAAAAATCTGATTATAATTTTTATAATTTTTTAAATGATAAATTTTATAATAATATAAATTTATAATAGACTAAAATTTGCAATAATTTTCTAGTTGCTCGACTTAAACAGGCTGGTTAGAATGTTGTCCTTATGAACGCATATTACTCACACATAATTACTCATGCTGGAATGTTTGTGACCTCACCTCCAGTTCTGGGCCCCAAAAATTAGCCACGGCCCTAATCTCAAAGCATATAATTCACCAATAATGCAAATGTTACGTAGTGACAAGAGTGAGGAGTGTAAGTCTCATGCCATAAACGATTTTTTTTGGAAATTTGTACACAATGGTATATACAAATAAGGTACATCTAAGTTTCCATTAAGGCTTCGTGTAAGACTCCTCTTATTGATTTTAGTGGAGCAAACAACAAAAGACCATTCACATTCTTAAAGTGTCGCTCCCTGGTGTGAAACAGGGCCAGTCATGCATCACACAGAGGAACTAAACCCCAGTGAAACTCATTTAAAGAACTAAGCTGAAGGAGGATGTTCTGTATATCCATGAAATTTATTTGTGGTCTTCAATTTTTTTTCCCATAACACATACTTTAGCAAAGATTTCAGCTGTCCTTGTCACAAACTTTTAAATTCTGTGGCTGGAGTTAAAGACTGTGTTGAGCGATTAAAAAAAATTCTAAAGCATTCACCTTTCTCCAGTAAATTTTTTCAAACAATCCCTGGATAACACACTATGTCGTTTATCTATTGAACTCCACCTACATGCTTTTTGCTGAAAGCAGTGTTGTTTAAAATATTGTAATATATTCTATGCTGACAAACAGCATAATAAACCAGGCATTGGCCTTTAACAACCTCTATTTCCACAGATATTATTTTTCATGGTGATCTCTTACAGACGAGTTATAGCTGAATATGAAATAGACAGGGAAAAAAACATGGAAAACTGTCTCTCTAAGATGGTAGCTGAGCTTTTTTAGCCAACTGTGCATAATTTGATGGGAAATACAATAATGTTTTCTTCTTGTCTCATGATATATAATAACAGTTCAAATCATGCAGTATCTCAAAGAAGACAGTCAACACAGACACTCGATTTATTTTCAACACAGAGAGAAAATCAGTTAGCATACCATTTTTATGGCATTTGGCAGACACCCTTATCCAGACTGACTTACATTTATCTTATTTATACATCTGAGCAATTGAGGATTAAGGGCCTTGCCCAAAGGCCTAACAGTGGTAGCTTGGCAGTGCTGGGGCATGAACTCCTGACCTTCTGAGCAATAACCCAGAGCCTTAATCCACTGGGCCACCACTGCCCATCTTTGTAGGTTCTTTTTAAGTTCTTTGGATGTAGCTCTTGCGATCTCAGGTCACAAAGGTGTTATTCTGATGCATACGTGTGACTGAATTTCTGGCTTTCCTTTAAGCAACTACGTATATTTCATGCTAGAGGAACCTTTAGAAACTTTACCTAAAGGTCAGACTTGGCCATTTGTTCTCTGCTGCATATTTGGCACTACGTGCTGTAATATGAAGAACGGCATATTTGAGATCGGCATATCTGTGCTTTGAGATCACACACAACATATTCCCCTGAGAAAGGTTTATATTTATGAGGGTGTGAACGATGAATTAAATAAAAAGAAGACTACAGAGTATCATCCATTTTCTCCCTATCTACCTCTCCTCTGCATTTTCAGAAGTTTCAGAAGTTGTTTTGCTCACATGTTCTTATGGACAAAATCATACATCAAATATGCCCAAAGCAAATGTAACAAATTTTAATCAGTGATGGTGCATTTATTTATGGAAAGTGGAACATATTGTACTGAATGCTTTAACACTGTAATTCCCATCAAGACTTGCTGACAGTGTGCTTATTGCCCATTTCTGTGCTGGATTACATGTTCCCGCAGTGCTGTTTCTTTTGCTTAAAGCCTGCACGAAAGTGATTCCCAACTGGGGCATTAAGTTAGACTGCCAGTGGCATTCATGCACAGTGAGTAAACTACACTGTAATGGGCACTTGTGCATTCAAAATTAGGTTAGAAAGAGCCTGAAAGAATAATTCAGATGCCTAAAGTGGGGACAATATCAAAAACTGTTACATGTTTGGCAGTTTATTAAGTATGGAATTAAATGCGCTGAATAAATAAGATATTCACATTAAAATAAATGATTTTCAGGTGCCAACATACACCCTGGAGCCTGGTATAAACAGGGTAGTAGGGCTAAGCCATTCCTGTCTCTCAGCGATAAAAAGACAACAGTATACGGTTTAATTTTTTAGCACCGTTTATTAACAAATGACTTAAACCGGATTATTTTGGATTTTTGTGGAACCAAGCGCAACAGCACCATCAAGTATAAGAAAAATACAGAGAATGGACTGAAGCAGCGAGGGCTGGGGCTGAAGTATAGTTTCATGCAGTCTATCAATGACAGTTGTGTTAGGTGATTACAGAGTGAAACACCCTGCAAATTTACTCTCTATTTGGGCTCATATGTTTCAGCCCATGTCACTGATACATCTGTAACACGTGATCAGCAGTGATTGAGAAGTCGCATGTGAAATACATTCACGGGTGTAATGCATGTATGTAAACAAGGTGGATTATTCATTTTATCATCCTTTTTTTTTTCCAAAATAGATAAAAGTAGATTAACTAAGCACACAATGTCCAATCAAAATCCACAAAAGGACAAATGATGACTGTTAGCTTAACTGTTTTTTTTTTTTGTTTTTTTTTGAATGAAAGAGTTACAACCTTTTTGATTACTCTGTTAGGTATTCAGAGGAAACACAGCATCAACGAATTCAGATGTCTGTGTGTGGGTGGGGTGGGGTGATAGTTTGCCCCACAACATTCTTATTATGCCATCAATAAGAAATATATTGCTCAAACCTTATATTATCATTGTTGTGCTAGTAATAGATGTCACTGCCCTGAGCATTCACTTTTCACATGAGGCAGCTCTTTTGTCAGCATGTGACAGTTACATGAGCACCGAAGAAACATCATAAGACAGTTTAATACTGCATCAAATGAATAGAATGAATTGGTGAAATTATTCACAACATGTCAGATTTCTTTTCTATGCATTTGTATTAGCTCAGCTCAGCTTAGCTCTACTTCCAAATACCCTTAGCACTGCGAGATCAAAAATCTTGCACACGATCCAGAACTGTTATCACTGGAGAATTAAAGATTAATGTTTGCTGCAATATACATGAGGCTCAAATGGTAGCATGGTTATGCTAATACCCAGCTAACAGTTCACTAAGGTTCACAGAACAATTTCTGAACATTACAGTTTAAGGGACATTTGGCTTTGAAGCTGTTTTTATTTGTATATATTTTAACAGGAACATTCCCATAGTGTCATGGTGCGTTCAGTTGGAGCCATGTGTTCACCATGAACATATGGGAACACCCCACACTTGTGGTATGTGCCATTTCTGAAGCTCTGAAAGCTCTGAATGTTGTGAGACAAACTATAGAAGGCAGATGCCTTTATGCCCTGACGCCAATGCTGTCTCTTGAGTTAGTGTTTTAGAAGGCAGTTTAGAAATTTAGAAACCAGTGTAAGACATGCTTGAAAGGTAATATGAGCCACAAAGTTGCCAAGATACATACCTAGGCTAACATTCACTAAGCTGAAATACAGTGGGGGAAATAAGTATTGAACACGTCAAAAAAATTTTCAGCAAATATATTTCCAATAAGGCTATTCACATGAAATTTTCACCAGACTTTGGAGAAACTCAAGAAATCCACACATATAAAGAAATCCAAACATTAAAGTCCATAAATGAAGTTATGTGTAATAAAGAGGAAT
>JANDJT010000071.1:11062576-11074242 GCA_024331685.1 Stegophilus panzeri | reverse complement strand
GCTTTAGTTACAAAAGTTTGAGAACCTCTGCATTAGGGTAATCAATAGGGTGATGACACAGAAACAAAAGTGCATGCTACATACCCAAAACAGAACAACATGACAGTATCATTTGCTGTATTCGGAACCACACCGCAGGCTGAAAGAATTCATTTATACAATCAAGCCAACAAAAATGTCATCATGGTCATATAAACTATCTGAACAATACAATACCACTTTCAGTTGAAATATACTGCAGGCATAATCAACAATCTGACATCTGGCAAAATATATGCAATAACGGAATGGAAATATTTTTTTCCAGGACTCTAATTAATACTCACAGAGACAATATGAAATATTTCCAACAATCCACGAGTCTCTTTTTGTAATCCTAGGGAGCGCTATATATCTGGGACAGAGTATGAAGGGATCAACCAGAATGCTGCTTAGTATTTCTCTGTCACTTACAGACAGACTGACACATACTTGAGTATCTGGCGGTGCTGTTCTTTCTTCTCAGAAACCCAGTGGCCTTCTGCTGGTGCCCTGACATCCCTGAGCACACCAGTCGAAACAGCTAATTAATCCTGTTGCAGCTTGAACCTTGCAGAACGCTGGAAGGTAGATCCCTCCGACTTCTTCAATACCACATTGTGCTCAACTACTGACAACCCCTCTGATAAGGCATTCAGCCGGGATCAGCACACCATTACACTACATCCTCTCAGAGTTCTCCCATCAGCTTAACAGCCACAAAATCCATGTGAACTAAGACATCCTTATAGCTCACTACCACTACAGTATAAGAAGCGGATGATATTGCCTCTCCAAAAGATGGAGCAATTTCTTGAGTGTACTACATGCTCTGCACTTAAGTGTACATTCAGCCATTTTGAAGTTGGCTGTTTTAGGACTCAAATACAAATACACACTTGTACTCCAGTGGACTATCAGGATCCAGATGTGCAAAACTGATAGAGACATGTTCCAGAAGTCTGTATGCAAGTATGCATACTGGAATTGCAGCCAAAGGTGGTTCTAAGTATGGACCCGGGAGGGTGAATACTTATGAAACCAACAAATGTCTGCTTCTTTGTTTAATTAACCTTTGTGCCACAATAAAAATATTTGCATATTTTGTGAAACTCAAATGATAAAAATCTCAATTACGTCCATTCCAATTCTAGGTAGTAACACTACAAAACGGGAACAATTCAAGGAGGGTGAATATTTATGCAAGGTACTGTAGCTGTACACTCGTGGCAGAATCATAAACATGTCCATCAAAGTGCTTCATAGTTGTCTTTATTCACCGCTGTTCAGGGGCTCTGAGACATTATAAAACAAAACTGAATCTTACCTAAGGTATCTCTGTCACACATCTGGAACAATACTTTAATTCACTACAGTATACAGGGAAATTGTGTGCAAAACATCTGGATGCGATTTAGTTCCCCAAAAATCATGGGAAAAGAAGGGAGAAATTGATTCACATAGAAGCATACCAGAGCCAAAGCAAGTGAAAAGACTCCCTGGGTAACAGTAACTGCCTGCAGTTTCAATACAATTATGTTAAACTGACTTATCCTCACTGAAAGCCAGATGTTAAAAACAAGCGTTTCACACACTCATGACTCATTTTATTCCCTATAAAATGTCCAACCAGCATTAGGTCATTTAGTAAAAATGATAAGTCCAGCCTTTTTGCTTTAGGCAACAAATATACAAAAGGTGCAGTGTTCTGCGAGCAGACTGCGTTTAGGTCTGATGCGAGATACATGACATGATGTTTTTGTTTCAGATAATGAATGGACAGAAGAGGTAGTGAAGTGGTTTTGCATGGATTTTATCTCCAAGTCTCAGTCCAGAATTGGGGCTTTAATCAGAACAGCCACAAACCACAACTGTGGTTAATACTTCAACATGCTGAAATGAATTATGTGAGAAAATCTGCCAACAGGATTAAAGCCATCTCTGAAATACAGAGTAAATACTGCTTTGGGATTGATGAGCTCTTCGTGTGGGCACATTTAGTAGTTTGAGTTAGTTATGAAGTTGATAAGATATAAGATTTAATGTTATGTTGGCTGTTTTAAACTAGCAACTATAGTGAGTAGGCGGAAAAATCAAATCTGTCTAGTGAAAATGGATGTGAATCAAAGCGTGACCAATGTGGCTGGAAGCAGTAGCTCTTTCATCACCTTTGCCCTTGTGTGTGTGGTAAGCATCTCTTTAGTTTCTGAGCTGATTAGTGCAGTGGTGTGTTTCATCCAGAACAGGAAAGCACTTGTGCATACAGCATGTGACTGAACATATTCTGGAGGTTTCAAATAACTGCAGAATTCCTTTAGATATGCACATATTGACTGTGTCCGCTCATGTGTGTGTGTTCGTGTGTGTCTGTGTGAGTGAGTGCGTGTGTGTTTGCTTCGACCCCCAACATTCTTAGACCACTCATCAATATTCCATGCATTCATTAGCACATGCACAAATCTGAGAGCGTACAACCCCCAGCTCTATAGTGCACACACACACACACACACACACACACACACACACACTGGGAAAGTCCAAGATCACCCCCTTTCACATAAGTGAGAACAATAAGTGTCGCCGCTACACACACACACACACACACACACACACACACACACACACACACATATCCCCCACACCCTCAATGTCAGTGTGTCCTATGCAGCTCCATCAGTATTCTCACAATCAATGCACTATAGTGGATTCATAAAAATGTGAGTCTACAGCGTGCTTTCCTTTTACCTTTCTATAACCATGTTTACAATCTTGTACCTTCAGGGCATCTTGATAAGATTAAAGAAAACTTCACAATCAGTTTGATGTAAAGAAATCAGAGATCTTGTAGAGATAAAGCACATTTGTGTTTCCATAACTGCTAAGTTGGATGATGTGAAATGCAATTCATTGAATATAAAATCGTAAAACTAATTCATACACATAGCCACAGCCTTTCTACATTCTTTATTCATTTCCTGAGAGACCCAACCAGCAATCCATCAACTCCCGACAAGCTATCTACACCCATATAAACTGCATTTAGATGTAGGTCATAAAAATAATAAGTGAAATTCATATTTGCGATTTGCTTCAACCATCCCTCTATCTCTTCTGCTACAGACCTCCCATCTAAAATAGACGTGAAGACGAACGAGCAGCTAAAGATGAAGGGACACCTTGTTGAAAACTCCCGGTGAGAGCTATAATGGATCATAAGTAATGCCATGAGACCGGCTAGCCATGCATCACACTCTTATAAAACACACTTACACACTTGAGCCTAGTTAATGATATTGCCCATGAAAAAAATCCTGTTCCACATGTGCGCCTCGCACCAATAAATCACAAAAGGGCACACAGAGTATCATGCTCAGGAAGATTTCAGAGTCCTATCTCACAGGGAATCTATTTAAGAAGAAGGAATGGGATCCCAGTCCAACTCAGGAGAGAGTCAATTCCTTGTGTAGTGAAGACAATGAGATCTATTTCACATCAAATGTGTTTATGAGTCCAATTCACTTTGATACAGCCCTGTCTTCATCTGATGAGTGGCTAAGCCAAAATTGATTTTAGCAGGAGTTATCTAAAAGGCTCGGATTACTGTACTGAAAGAGACAGAAAGATGGCTCACGAGAGAAAAACTACTGACCGGTGAGCTACGTGAGCAGCATGTAACCCTGAGATATTACAGTTCATTTCTGAAGCTTTGCTTTTTGTTATCTTCCATCAGGAGAAGAAAAGCACAACCACTCACAGGCAGAAAGACAGACAGGGTAGGTTTAGAAAGGTTCCTGCAGACACAGCGGAAAACAGATGAACGTGAAAATAAGGTGTGAAGCACGAGGGATTTAGTGTGTTGCAGGCTAGAAAGACAGATTAGACACACCTGCCAAGGATAAATACAAATACACAGAAACCAAGTATTTTACATCTCAGCAAGTCTGGCAGCAACTCTCAAAAACAAATGCTCATAAAAAAGTAGAAGATAACATCTTCAGCACAAGTGGACCACGACCATCCTCCAAGGTCAGCAGTGACGGGAAATAGGCTGCCTACGAGAAATCTCCCATCACTGTTTCTCTTGTGGTTTCACTTCCCCTGGATTCCTGATCCTTTGCCAAGGCCCCATTCTGCTTTCTGTTGTTTAGCTAAAGCTAAAATAGGATTTCTCTCAGCAGGGAATGAGCTTCTCTCTTTGAAAAGCAGGCATGGTGTCCATTAAAATGCCACAACAAAAAACGGGCTGAGAAATAAGTAAACAAACAAATCCAGGCCACTCTCTGTGAACATGTGATGCAAGCTCGTCAGAATCAAAGCAGTGGCCCATTTAGCCAGTTCTAAGAAGAAGTGGCTAATAGGAGTCTGTCATATCTTTTCAAATTAGGAAACAGCCCAGGGCCATAATGGGCTATTTATTTGTGTTTACATCACTTATGTCAGTCATGCTATAGACACACCCTCATATTTACTACTCAGAAATGCAAATTTGGCAAAATCCAGTGCTAAATAGCAAGAATCACTAGATACTCTTGTTGTGTGATCAGCTCCAAAAAAAAAAAAAAAAAAAAAAACAGTAGAAGGACACCAAAAGAAAGGAAAACACGTATAAATGTGTGCTGCTTTACCAAGATGGAGAAATCTCTTGACCATAAACGAGATGAAACTGGCTGCTGAATGAGCTAGCTACATTTCTCCTAGACAACTGATACAAACAGTAATATTAGAAAAGCGCAAATGTTTTGGGATAATTACTGCAGCAACAAATCAGTACGTTATTTTCGGTATGTCAGTATTTTACATACCTTTGTTATAACTGTCCAAATAGAATGAGACTAGTGTGGGAAAGTGGACCAAAGCTGGAGTGCTTGTATGCTAGTTAGCCAGTGTCACAGATTCCCCCTTCGTGTCATGGTTCCCATGGTGACAAGCATAATGTTGTGTTGGTTTCTGTTCTAGTCCTGTCTCCGCCCTTGTCCTTTCCACTGGCTTGTTGCCACATTGTGTTCAGCTGTTCTGTGTTTAGTTCTGATTCATTTGTCTATTTATACTCTGTTGTGTCCATGTTTAATACATATATATGTATATAGTTTTCTATACCGCTTTTCTATACCACTTATCCTACAGGGTCACAGAGAACCTGGAGCCTATCCCAGGGAGCATGAGCCATTAGGCGGGGTACACCTGGATGGGATGCCAATCCATCACAGGGCACAATCGCTTACACATTCACACACCCTTTCATACACTACAGACACTTTTGACATGCCAATCAGCCTACCATGCATGTCTCTGGACTGGGGAAGGAAACCGGAGTACCCAGAGGAAACCCCCGCAGCATGGGGAGAACATGCAAACTCCGCGCACACAGGGAAGCAGTGGGAATCGAACCTCAACCCTGGAGGAGCCCAATCTGTCCGATGTTTCTTTAATAAACAAATGCATGTGCAAGAAAACATGTAACAGTGAGAGAGAGAGAGAGAGAGAGAGAGAGAGAGAGACAGAGAGAGAGAGACATTTTATGACATAGTTTGGGGATGGTGCCTGCCAAGGTGTAGACCAATTACTGTGAAGGATGGCAGCAAAGGGATTAGAGATGCCCATGTGTGGCCAGATGGCAGTGATGTCCTCCTCAAAGGTCACCTGCAAAACAAGAATCCTGATGGCTCTTAATTCATAATTCATATTATTATTATTATGATTTTTTGCTCTAAACTGCTTTCAACCCTCTTCATCCACCAGAATTATAGCATGTCTCCATTATTTACCAAATGCAAAGACATTGAAAAGCCTGTTAGCCCTTCAGAAACAGGAACAACCCAAAGTCACTTGTGTGGGCTGCAGGAAGAAAAACGAAAATGCTATCAATGTCTTTCATCAAGATGTTCCATCAAGAGGAACTTGGCCAAATGCCAAGACCCCATTACACTGTGCTATATGGGCTTCTACTTTCAGACACATCAGACTAAATGTTATGATGGCATTAATTTGCTTGCAGAAGGTCACCAGTGACAGCTGCTCCATACATCGTTCTCTGGGGTGAGGCATGACTTGTTTATTTCAGGGTTTTTTTTCCCCATCCTTAGAGATTCTGTTCTACTGAATGCTGTATGGGCCTGCAAGAGTTTCCTGTCACCATAAGGCTGACGCCCCCATAGGCGTTGGCTTCCACATCATCACCAGATGGTGCAACCTGGGATGGGATGCAGCAATATACACAGTGGCAAAGGGGATCTTTCTTTTTCTACTTCTACTCTCTTCTCTTCCTCTCTCTCCGCTATTCTTGCTTCCCCCCTCAGGGTCCTCTGACTCTTTCCAAACACTAGAAAAGGGATACTTGTTCCAAATGGGATAAAATCCAGGATTGCAACATCTTTCCTTGATTTCAGGCAAAATCCCACACTTCCATGTTCATTTCCTTTTTTAATGCCTTTGTTATTGCATTATTATTATTGTTCCAAAACAGCAAACAAAAGTGGATTCAAGGACCGAAAGCAAGATTCTTTGAACTGGAACTCCTATGAAATCATAAAACAATGCATATAAGCTGTATTGTAGAATTTAGCGCTTCAAGTATGAATGCTTTGGCCCTTGTTCCTGCATCCGAGTTGGTACTTGGAACCAATCCAATCAGCCGTCTTTATTGTTCCAGTGATAAATATTACCATTCCAGCACCGTGATGAATAAAGCGCATTTCCCCATGAGATCCATGCTGTCCATTACAACTCTTATTACTGTCCCCACCCTGATGGCTTAATTGATTCTCACAGGTTCTCACATTGGCCTAGTCATGACCAAACTCCAGTAAAGGAAAGCTTTTACAGCATGAAATACGAGTCCTTTCATCCAAAGATGCCAACCTTTGATAAGAGGCATGGACCAATGTTCAAGACCACCCCAATTCTACATTCAATCACGATCCAGTCAGACAATCATAAATCTACCAGAGGAAATTGGATGCTGCATGCTATAATATATTTTCTCTCCTTTTCTTTTTTTCTTTCTTTCCAACATTATGAGATTGTATCAAGATACCGAGTAACAGTATGTATTCATGAAATAGGCCTACAGGATTTGCGCACCGAGCAACCAGAGAGCAGAATAACTTGAGCTGGCATTGCTATTGACAGGAGCTGAAAGAAGTCGTGAATGTTTTTACGCTTGTCTAAAATCAGTCACACTAAGTACTGTATGTGAAAAAAGCAGCTTAACTCAGCCACAGCAGCAGGCCAGCCCTCGCGTGGCATTGTGTGGGGTTTTTTTTTTTTTTTGTATTTGGTATGTTTTTTTCCCCAACATATTTATAGTGTAGGCGCTTGTTTTAGACATTCCATCTGGTCTTTTAGGATGGAGTTCAGAGTGCAGGCACCTTCTTTACCCATATGCTTCTCCAAGTATGGTTTTTCACAGATATATCACCATATACAGTGTAGAAACAGATGTCTGTGGCTAATACTATGCAAGGTTTACATAAAATATGAAAAACATGCATATCTCGTCTCTTATAGAAAAAATGACTTTTTCACCCAGTCCAAGAGAGAAAGGTGCTTAATCACATTTTCATCTTATACTCATCGCTTAGCATAGTTGTTCATACAGTTTTCATTATATAGACATTATATATTCTATATTATATAAAAGTGGGAAATATTGAAAAGTTTATAAATCACTGGCATACCATCACAGGTCTTTATGCTGACTTTCCCCTGTGTTAAGGGCAGATCTAACTGAATTTCAGCCAGGATGAGTGTTCTCTGCATAGTGAGAATGAGTGTCTGGAGAGCTTATTACACCATTTCCACAATACTCTGTATGCATCTTATATGATAGCATAACCATTGCCTTTGTTATAGCTCTTTAAGTGAAGTATATTGCTATTTAAATTCAGGCTTTTGGACTAATGAGGATTTATAGTTTTACACACACAAGGACACAAGGTTAGAAGACAATCTAAAATATAGAAATCCTCACAGGCAAAGAGGAGAAAATATTTAAAAATATTATTACAAACATCTTTTTATAAAGTAAATGTGAAACATTTTCTCTTTTACAGAAACATGCTTCGGCTCCATGATATCTAATTCATCAACATTACACATGTCTTGAATGGGAAAAGACAATTTTATGAAGAACATGGTATTCAACATTATAACTCAAAAGCACATTAGCATTTTAAAAAGATCACGCATAAGCTTCAGTGAGCACCTTAATCTCTGCTCATTCCTCTTCATTAAGAACCATCTTTGACAAATCAAACACAGTCAAAGCAATTTCATCCATGCACAGTACATGATTCTCTACCCAGAAAATTCAGAATCTAAAAGCTCTCTCTATCTCTCTCTCTGTCTCTTGTCATATGAGAACTAACGTGAGATTTAGCTCCAGTGACTGACACACTTCCTCTTTGCTGCAGTAGACAACCACACAGCCTCTGCCCAGAGCAAGACGTCACAAACTTGTTACTGACTCAGAACTGCTTTTGATTGACAGTCAAATGTAGAACTTCCCTCACACTGATGTATACAGACATGTACTGGATCCCAAAGATTTACCAACCTGGATGTGTATTGGAAACATTTAACTTTAAAAAAAAAAAAAAAAAGAAGAAGAAGAAAAAAAAAGACCAGTTAGTGGTTCTTCCAAGTCCTTTCATAAGTCATAAGTTCATTTTGCATATCCTAACACACTGGTTCTCAAAGTGGGGTCTGTGCAGCATATCCAGTGGCTCCTTGATGTTTTATGTCACTATAGCAGTGGAATTAACAACCCATTATTATCAAAGCTATTACCTTTATTATCCAGTTATTACAGTTGACTGGTGACTTGAATTGCATGAACTTTAATTCAAACCTCAATTACTCAAAGACAAGTAGATCTATAAACCAAGTCATCAGAACACTACCTAAAGTGTTCTAATGCGTTTTCTGGAAAGTTCAAGAACAATGGGTCCAATAAATAACCAAAATATTACTGTACACCTTTAAGTAATGAGCCTAATAGCTGCATAGTCAGATTATGTTCATAAAACTGTACTGAGGAGGTCAGTGTAATTTATTTTACAGATAAAGGGGTCCCTGAATGCAGAAAGTTTGAGAACTGCTGTCCTAAAGTGCATAGATTTAGCTTTTATAAAGATTTCAACTCACAATGGCCAATAAGGTACAAGAACAAAACAAACTATTAGTCTGATCAAAACCTTATATTACTAAAATATTTGCTTTAAAAGTCATTATAAACCTCTTACATTTTACCCATAGTGCTGCTTTGAAATCCACACATATTCTATTGGTTCTTTCCCTTACTTATCTAAAGATAAACAGTAAAGAAATGAGTAAACACTAGATAATAGCTATTTGTCCTCTTAACAGTGCAGTAAAATGGAGAACAAATAGGCTGGGCTACATTTGGTCAGTGTGTTTGTTACCATACACACAACACTTAATCTGCCTCTTGTTTCAGGCCAAAACCAAACTAAAACTGTAAACTTTTAGTTTACTTTTTAATATAAATCCATGAGACTGATTATGGTAGCATGATTAGCTCTGTATTGTGAAGGTTGATTGTAGAAATTCTTAGCAGATCTAAACACAGTCAGCTGTAAGGTCAGTAGCTTCAGGTAAATGATTTTCCATATGGTCAGCAATGTTTGTCACTATGCTGTGCATGCTCCTGGCATCCCCTTGTGTCTCAATGATAAATGGAGTAATTGAGAACAGCCCCGGGCTACTTGGCACTACAGGGAAGAAAGCCCTAGGCCTGGATCACTGCTGACACCACTGTGATGGCATGAGCCTTTGGTGGGAGTTGAGTCAAGGGACAACTAGAGGGAAATATATCCGCTTTCTACACACAAGGTTTATTGCAATGATTGGTCCCATAAATTAGAAGTAGGGGTGAGAGAAAAAACAATGGCATTACATGATACAAGGCATGTGTCACAATATTAAGTCTGCTAGCAAAGGGCCAACAAAACAAACTGTAGTGATATATAATGTAGAAAATGAATGTTCGATGATATTATTATCTAACATATACAGAAGATCTATCCTGAGCTTGGGTTGCTACCTGTGTGAAGTGTGTCATGTTCTTTCTGTGGCTTCCTCTGGGTTCTCTAGTTTTCTCCCAATTGCCAAAAATATGACAGCTGTTTTGCTGACTCTAAATTGCCCCAAATAAGTGTGTGAATTTGTGTGTGTGTGTGTGTGTGTGTGTGTGTGTGTTATTGATCCAATAAAGCAGTAAAGTCCAATAAAGTCATAAACATTTAAGAAAGTTAGGGCCTATACTTTTGCACAGTGCTGTATATATACAGTGACTTGCATAATTATTCACCCCCTTCAACTGGGATTATATGTTATGAATCTACAAAAAACAGCTCATAATATTGTGTGTCGGATGAGGATCAATATAGTTTGCTAAATTATTTACAGTAACAGCAAACATAAAACCTGAAAAAATGTGCATTCACTCCCAAGTACGGTCTCCCATTACTGTGAAACAATTAAATACATTATTTTGGAAATAGACATGGTTGCAGTATTTTTCAGCTTGTTAATGAAATGAAGCTCCCCCTAGTGGAACAACAGAGACTAGCTCTTTTAAAAACATCTGTCTATACTAATGACTGTTCACAAAATGATGTTATTTTAGAACAAATTCATTTGACTGGCTTATAAGCATTATTGTTGCCACAGACTGTATGTTTGACCCCTGTGATCCGTCATGTAAAGCAACAGATACTGAGAATTTCTAAAATTCCTGATCCCACAGCTGCATCAAAGATGATCTGGATCCGAGTACTCATTGTGAGCAGCTTGTTGGCTCTACTTCAAGCTCATAAACACTGCACACAGCTGATAAAATGGGGAAACCTCCTCCAAGCCTTAAGCAGCATGGTAAATTAACACTGTCTTATGTTTCAACTTTGCTTTAATCAATAAATAAAGTTTACACAGAAATTATCATTTATACCCATATGTGTGGATGTGTGTGTGTTCAATAGAGCAATGGGATATCCAAAACATGTGCTCATCACTATAACAAGGACAGGCTTTGTGATCCATCCAAAATGCTACATCAGGTGAAGTATTAACATATTAATTCTTCATAAATCTGTAATACAATTCAAAAGGTACCATAGTAAAAATAAAAACAGTTTGGCTCCCTAAAGAAGCTTTCAGTGCATATTTATTTTTTGATGTTGCCATTGGAAAAAAATACCACAGAGAGCGTTATTAGAACATTCAGTATGCATTCAACATAAAAACAAAAAGATATGAGAATGTTGTTCATGCCATGTTCATGTTACTGTACTGACAAACAGTAATGGTATGGAAATGTGAGTGTTAACATAGCTGCATTGAAAAAGTGTTGTTGCAGGAATGCTGCAGGAATGTTTAAAATGTTTCAGGGAAACAGTTCCTTGAAACAGGAGCGCAAAGGTTCCTAGTACCTAGTGTTGAAATAAACTTCTGATAACCTAAAAATTTCCAGGACAAATATCCTTAGATCTGTGATAGAATTTTATTTTATTTTTTTTAAGTAATAACAATTTCTCAAAATTAAAAGTTTTTCAAGGATCCAAAGAAAATTCTTCGGTGCTATCAATCTAAAATTTTCTTTATCAATTGCCTTATTTAATTTTACTAAT
>JANDJT010000071.1:11029926-11062476 GCA_024331685.1 Stegophilus panzeri | reverse complement strand
GCCCCAAATAAGTGTGTGAATTTGTGTGTGTGTGTGTGTGTGTGTGTGTGTGTGTGATGGGCTGTCATGGGCTGCCGTGTATGAGGGTGTATCCCCGCCATGGCCCTGTGATCCCCCGGATCCATTGTGACCATGACCAGGATATAATGGTTACCAAAGATGAATGAATGAATTGAAATGGAAAAAAGAGAATGTACCCTGAAAAGAGCATACATATTTCAAATATGATATTAAATAGAAATAGCTATACAAACACAATACATTCAATATGATGATTTCTCAAAAACATTTAAAAAAAAAATATATTGATTGTAGTTTGAAGTAGGATGACATAAATTATCATTAAAGTTTAATGTCAGTTTTGGACAAATAGTAAATTACTAAACATTTATATATATATATATATATATATATATATATATGTGTGTGTGTTAAACTAGTAATAGATTTGTATCAGTTTGGACTATACTGTAGATGCCTGTTTGTGACAAAAAAAATGTTTTACATTGGCTCCCAAGTGGCACAACTGGAAAGCTTTCAGCCTACTGTAGGGAGATTGAGATTGTGAGTTCAAACCCTGGTGATGTCATAGCTGTGAGTCCAAAGCTGCAAGTCCAAGAGAGTGAAATTGGCCATACTCTCTGGGTGGGAGAAATGCCATTAGTCTCTTCCCATCAATCACAGCAATCATGGGCATCTGTGAGAACATGTATGCAGCAGATAGCAACGTTCTTATGTTACCCTGTTACATAGCAGGAACAGCAGGTCAAAAAGATGTGGTCCGCTGGCTTCACATGTCTCAGAGAAAGCATGTGTAAGCCTTCACCACTTTGGTTGGTAGTTGTCACTAGATGGTGGGTGGGAATTGGCAAGTGACCAAATTAAGAAGAAAATGCGGTATAATAAAAGCAATGCTTTAGCAGGAGGGTTTTTTTTTCTGATTGGTTTTTTTTTTTGCTAGAAACAGAGATTATGCCTTTGTTACTCCCAGTCAGCTCAATGAAATGCCAAGCTGTGCACTGCTATTTACACTGAACTGAATCTGCTTGTGGAAAGATCATTTTGGTGCTCAATCAGGCTTTTTCTGATAGAGTAATTTCCTTCCCTTTCCCACGCATGGACAACTAGCAATCAGTGTTCTCGTAAGTCACTACACTGCATCTGCTCTTGAACCTAAAAATGAGTGTTCCATCTCAGACTGATGGAGGGCTAATTGATCTACACTTTGTCAATTGAAGGTAATATGAACCGACTCGCCTGCTTGACTGAGACAGAAATGGTCTATTTTAATGGGACAGCTACACAGCACAAACCATCCAATTAGGAAGTCAGCAAAGTTCAGCGGTAAAAGCAGCAAGGTGGTGGGATGAAGGTTAATTGCCATGTCATGGTAAGAATAAATAAATGTGCAACCCAGCAACCTCATTTAATAAATAAATGAACACACAATTCCTAGCCCCACAATGCTTAAGTGTGAGGCATTCAAGATAAACAGAGAACATCTCTGTGTCTAGATCCTGAGAAATTATATGTAGATGATAATCTCTTTTCACAGATCAGCAGATTCTGAAAGTGACTACAGAGCAAGAGGAAAGAAGACTGGGATAAAAGGAGGGTCTTTTCTTTCTTCACAGAGGAAAAAGAAGGATTGTAGGTCAGACTGATGAGGGATCATAGAGAGTTGGAAATGAAAGCTATTCTCAGTGGGGAGCCTAGCTCAGAGAAGATGAAGGCTTTGCTAGTGGTTGTATAGCCTCCAGGCCCAACACAGGTCTCTCACTTCTTCTCAGTGAATTAGCGTTCGTTTGCAGGAGCTGGCTAGGTAAGGGTCCCATGACACTGCAGTATTTAGTGGGATGGTGGGAACATTTAAACAAACTGTCAGGAATCAAGAAATGTGCGGGTCAGTTGCTTGTACGGTTTTAAGTGAGTACTCTTTTAAACAGGCACACTATCATTGCAGTCTAGATAGCTTCTAGTCCTGAAGGGACACAGCACTGCATAGTTTAGCATTTTACTTCATTTAACACATTCTGTTCAGCTCATCAACTAATTATCACAGCTATCATGAACTGAGTTCAGTGTATTAGAAGAGAGAAAACAGCTGTGGCCCTCCAGGACCTGAATTTGACACCATTGCTGCCTTTAAAGCTTCGATCATGAGCTTCTGAAATAACAAGAGTTAGACCTGTGAGTACTCCGGAGCACGATAATGACACATACTTTGAGGTCCTGAGGTCCTGATCAGAAAACGCTGTTATTGTCTAAAACAGAGGTGCTCAAACTTTTTTTTTTTTTTTTTTGGCAGTGAGGGACCCCTTTAACTGTCCAATGAATTTCACAGACCCCCGGAGTAAATGCCTATTAATGATTTATTTCAGGAACATTATTTAAACATGTACAATAATATTTTGGCTATTTATTGCAGCCATAGAGCTTTTTGTTCCTGAACATTCCACTGACAGAACACCTTTTTCCGTTAACTAAATAAAAAAACCCACACACACCCCCAGCTATGCTTCATGGACCCCTGGGGTTTGAGAACTTTGAAAAACTTTGAGAAACTGGTCTAAATGACTTGTAGTGCTGTTAGTCTGTGAGTCTCAACTGGATATTTTAGTATCCATGCTTCTGGATTGTGGACATTGTATTGACTCAAAATTTTATTGTTATTTATATTTTATAACCTTTCCTTGATACTCTAGAGGCACCTCTCAAATACCTCCCGCATAATTAAAAGCAGGGGCGTAACCTGGCCACAGAATTTGGGGCTGTAGCTCTGAAGATTTTTTTTTGGTCTCGAATAATTCTCCACTTGGAGCAGTTTGTTACTACTTAAATGAACATCAGTAAAAGAAGACGGCGGTGTCGTAATTTTGTATCTTCAGTGAATGGAGTGTTGTATTTTATCTTCAGCATATGAAGGTGAGACCAATCAGACAGGGTTTACAGGAAAATGCGCAGAAATACTTGTGTCTTATTGGCTGACAGCTCTCAATTCTGCCAAACGCTAGATCACACAGTCAGTCAGTGTGAGAGGAAAAATGGATATATGCTTTTTTCCCCTTTTTTTAGCCAGTAAAGGGGCTGAAACTCCAAACCTAACATCCTCTCATTCTGAGCAGGAAAACAAGGTGTGTAAATGTTTATATCAATTCCAAGTTTCATGAACATGATATGAGCAGAACTCAAGGAAAGATAATGTACTTTGCATGGCACTGTAGCAGCTAAACCCATACAGTGATAGTTTAGCTGTGCCTCCCCTTGGCTAACGACACCAAACTAGCCTAGTCCCGTGTTAGATAGGCAAAAAGCTTTATATTTTATCTGTCTCGTAGTCCTGCAAACAGTGATAACACGCGAGGCAAGTTTTATGATAAATCCAACTTTTTGTTCAGTTTTCACATTTTGAAGCAAATAGCCCTCAAATGCAAAGGAAAAAACGCATGGAAACAGTATAATTAGAAGTATGTTTTTAAAAGTTTTTGATGGAGAAGAATCTGGACTAGCCTCATATGATTAACAGTCAAACTAACGCCCCTGATTAAAAGACTTCTTTTCACAATGCAGTCATATCTAACATTCTGTATCACTGTAATTAGCAAAATCCCACTGTTGGGTGTCACCAAGACAAGGATGGGTTCCCTTTTGATTCTGGTTCATCTTAAAGTTTCTATCTCATGACCTCTCACAGAGTTTTTCCTTGCCACTGTTGCCTCTAGCTTGCTCATTAGGGAGCTAGACCTAGATTTCTTTAAAGCTTCTTTGTGACAGTGTCTATGTCTGAACTGAAGTTAATTTTATACAGCTTCAACAGCAGCAAAATGCCCATTGTGGCTTTGCCGTTCCACATCAATGTCACAATGTGTTTTTCCTTGCAGCCAAAATACAGGCCTTTGAATAACATTTTTATATGACTTAAGGATACATTTTAAAGCAGAAATCAATGCTTACTTCCATGAAACACCCAGTGGAAACGTGCCTGTACCACAGCTACACCTCCTTTTGCCACAGTGCGTCTGGATCGCTCATCAGGAAAGCTTTTTTTCTCCTCCTACCCAAAGCAGTGTTAAATTCTGGAAACCTCATCATTAAATCATTATGGTGTCATTCTAGTCTAGTAAACTGTACAGTATCCAGCATTAGCAGATACATTAAACTTTTAGTGTTGACATTAATATTAATATTAGAAGATGTAGCGTGAGAAAAGGAGGTGTTTATTTTTATTTTATTTTATTCTTTGTCTCAGATAACATTCCCCTCTCCTCCTCCACAATAGGTGCTTTAGTGCTAGGGAACAAAGAACTTGATCTTTTACTCCTGCCAAGCATTGTGCATGAACTCATTTAAGAGAATTAGTAGTGGGGCTCGCATTTCAGACGCAGCAGAATCTTATAAAATGTCTGGCTCAGTCGTTGCTCATTACACAAACACTTTCTCAAGCCCAAAGAATGATGAGAATTCGAAATCCAAATACAGCCGTGTGCCGAGATCAGGCTGGGTCACAGGGCTGAAATAATAAGCTTCTAAACTTCTGGTTTAAAACCTTTGACATTTCATTGTGTTGTGCCTCGCTTGCTAAAACCATTTCTCTAGTTAATCTAATCTGAACAGATCGCCTTAATGCCTAACATCGTTTATTATACAATTTCATGATGCCATAAATCAAAAACACGCACAGATCAGTTGAGTGTGCATCATTTAATGCCAAAATACTGTACATAGCTTCAATATAACAGAGTAATAAAAGAACAACGGGGGGCACTTTGCTTTTTCTCCAATTTCTGGTCACTGCTTGTTCAACAGGATAATTTGAATTGATAGATCTTGCCGTAATCTTGTTACACACAGCTTTACTTTCATACATTAAGGTAAAGATCAGACACAGTGTGCTTCTGGTGAGTTTCCAGGCCCTGCATGTGTTTAAACACTCCAACAGTCTATTTATACATACTGTAATGAAAAGATATTCATACTTTATTGCTGCTAAAAACTATTTTTAGATTCAGGGTTCTATAGTGTGCCACCAAAGGCAAAGATTGTGATTTTTTTTTATTTACAAATGTCTGTATATTTTCCATCAAAAGCACTTTTTAGATTTAAATTTAATTTTTTTTATATATTTTTTTATCTTTTGTGGTACTGATAATTGTTCTTAACTAGAGTTCAACAAATGTTTTTCAATTCAAAATGAGTCATAAATCTGTAAGAAGCTTAATTTCTTAAGCTAAAACATAATGTTATGTAACCCTGTTATGCAATCCATGTATATACATTTCCTTAGCTGAGGTTATGATTTGTGCTTAAACATTTATTATTTTCTGGGTTTTTATGGGTTATTTACTGGTTAGATCACATCCTAGTGATCTCCCACTTATTTCCTACACCAAATTATTTTCTCAGCCTTCAGAAGAGGCATATCACCATAAGTTCTGGTCCATAAGTCAGCTGTTTTTAATATCTTGAGAAGTTACATTTTATCCATAAAACTTTATCCAAAAAAATATGCAGTTGTCATATCGTTGAGTACTAGTTAAAAAAAAATCACCATAGTTTGATAAATGGTTATGATAAACAGTTAAGTCTAACCATAGGCAGTGTTATCACAATAAAACTAAAAAGTCATTCTGAGTGAAATCCTTTTGTTGAATACATTTTTTTGTGATATGCCGATTGGCATATGTAAAGAAAAAATAAGTCTATTAGCATATTGTACTTGGGCTTGAATTGGGTTCTGTGTTTCATTTGGCTGAGTTCAACCCAAGCTCATCTTTTATATTAATTAGAATTTTTCAAAGCCCTTTAAACACTATTCTAAACATCTAAACAAATGATGCCTTTAGACTGTTTATACTATATTCTAGAAGATTTCTTTAAGTATTAACCAAGCCAAAATGTGATCTTCAGTAATTAACAAGCCAGTGTACTTACACTAATTATGGTACATTATTAATGATTCCATCATATTTGCAAACTCTATCTCTATCTGTTGTGTTTGGCGTAAAAAAAAATAAAAAGCAGCTATATTATACGTTAATTTCCTACAAAAAAAGCACGCTCTGCCAATGTAGCCAGAACAGGAAAATTAGTAAATGGCATTTCACAATGGAGTCCTACCACATTCAGTGTTCAATAACCGTTTTTAATCTCATAAACTATGTTTGCTTCAGTAATAAAAACCATATTCGCTGCTGCCTACTGAAATGTATGGTGCAATTAAATGAAACCATTGCACACTACACTCACAAAACTGCCTGCCCTTTCACTAAAGAACCTCTCATATGTTTACAAACTCTAGCAACGCAATCGCAATGCCTTTATCACCCATAATATAATGTCAACGGTGTTGTTACTGTGAACTGCCAAGCTTCCAGCCAGTTCATTTACTCATTCTAGTAAAACAGGAAGGATATTCACTGCTGCTAGTAGCTTTTAAAAGTGGTGTAAACTAATTTGAATCTCACAATGAGGACTAGGTGAGAAAGATGTCTACAGGCAATGCTAGGTGAATGAAAATAGCAGCTCTTGCTCAATATATTGTTTTTAACAATCAGTCACTTTCAGCAATTGACATTGAGGGATTCTGACAATAATTCTGACAATGAAACATACTTACAGCTGTACAAAAGCTTTTCTGAAGTGGAGCAAAATCCACTCTCCACTGCAACCCTACTCAATAAATAAAGTAACTAATGTAGCTAGCTAATGCCTTCATTTAAAATTAACTAGCTAGCATTATAAAGAACAAGCCTAATAGCCTTAGTGCATGAACACATGTGTGCGCTTTTCAACAGAGCTAAATAAAATGGTATGTGACACACTTGATTGATTAATACTAAGTAGGTTGACAAGTACCAAAAATTATATACGCATACTTGGTCTGAGAAAATGATATCAATGCATCCCAAGGATATCAATGCATCCCATGATATCAATGCATCCCAATGCAGGAAGTCAAACATGGCATGATACTATTGGTTAATATTATTTTTGTGCATACATAAAGCAGATGTTTAGCAGTAGGCAAAAGTGACTACAATTTTTTTTTAAGATTATATGGGAAAAAAACAAGAATTTTCTTGCTCACTGATGTGGATGAATTTTGTATATGACCAGAACATGAACTAACAGTTTTTTTTTTAAAGTTTGTTTTTGTTTCAAGTTGTGTTTGATTAAATCATTTGTAGGAAAGCTGGTAGAACTAAGCACCATTTATGGCCAACTGGTAGTAATGTGCCTACACAAACCTCAGCAAAAGGACAAAATGTAGCAGCCATTGAAGAAGAGAAGAGCACTTCATTCCCTCTCTTCTCTCTCTCCCACGCTCTTTGTAAAACTGAATAATAAATGAGCACGCACTGTATAAGAAGTGCTTTGAAAGAGTGAAGGGCTTAGGGACCACAAGGGGAACATGCATGAATCATACACCATATATATAGCGCACCAGTCAAGGCCATGCTCTGAGATAGTGAGATATTAGATTGTCTTGTGTGCCTTTGAGCCTGTTTGCCTATTTACTCAGGTTTGCATATTAGTTTTAGAGACCTCACTTGAGTAAGCAGTTTCAAGAGCTTACACGTCTGGCCACTCTGCAAAGTAATTATCAATGACTCCAGTAACCTCGGTGTGCTTTTGGCCTTTGTTATCAATCTCTTAGCACACAACCTCTCATTAAGACAGACTGACTGAAGGCCCCCAGCTGCCTTCTGCCCTGTAGTTATCATTTTGTGTCAGGAGGTAAAGAATTACAATAACTTGCTCTGAATTCAGTATAACAATAGTAGAAATAGGTATCATGTTGTGATAAGTGGCATGACTAAAAGGTTTTAAGATCCAATCTGGTCACTGACATATACAAAGAAGCTAATTGAGAACCTTTCCAGTAATACAGAGGAAACATGTATACTCAAAAGTGCCAGAAAAGGTTCCTTTGAGTGATGCCGTAAAAGAATATTTTTTGTTCCATAAGAGCCTTTTGATTGATGGATCTTTATCTATTTATATTGAAGCCTCAGAGAACTAAAAATAAGTTTCCCACCATATATAAATGTTAATACTATGCTGAAGGATCTTTCTGTTGGAAATGATTTAGCCAAAAATGGCAAAAGAATCATATACTGAAATGTTGTTTAGGGAACCAAAAATGTTCACCTATTGCATTACTCTAAAGAAATTTTATAAAGGGAATTTTTGGTGATGGTTATGTTCAACACATGCAGTAGAATCCGCATAGCCATGGATGGATGAATACATATTTTTTACATATTCAAATATACTCAATAATCAATTCAATATTTATGAAAGTCTTAAAGATTGCATAGTAAATTAGAATAGCAAATTAGAAATTAATTTTTGAATAGGTATTAGTTGAATAGTAATTTAGGTGCTATTTAGTAGTAATCAAATTAGCTATGCTAAGCATTCTGCTTTTGAAGAACCATAAATGTCATCTTTCTATAATCTCCCTGAGGACAAGGGAGTCATAGACAGGAACTTGAAAATATCCTTGAAAATATCTGTCCCTCTTAAGTACTGAAAATATAGTAAATGTGTGTCATTCAAAAATGATATAATGCTGTATAATTTCTATCAAGCTTCCAGGTAATTATGTGTTTATAGATGAACATATACAGTAGATAATGCACATTAAAAAATAATTTAGTCAATGTATGGTAAAAATCCATACCTCAGGATTTCAGGTTGAACAGTCACGCTATGAATACATGCCATTGACTTACTGGACATAACTGCATTTGTGGACGGCCTGAAAGGCAACAAGCAACTATTAAGTAAAATCAATACGTCAAAGTCCACATCTCCATATTTATTTCCCAAATCAATCAGTGACATATCAGATAATCATTTCAATCCTGAATCCAATTGAGGAATGTCACACCTTTTGTCAGATGATGGATGCTAAAATGTAAAGCAAGTGAAAACACAATTTATAGACTTCACAACACATTGATGGAATGCTTTAGACATCTGAGAGTACAAAGTGCTGTCTCTCCATAACTAATGACATCTTAATAATACATTATGTCTGCTCTTGTTACATTCATGATGAGTGTCAGGATACGCACACTGTATTTTAGCAGCAAGCATATACTACAGGTAATATGCAGAGTTCAGTCAAATTTGTACATTTTTTCATTGTATGTCAATGGTCAGACTTTAACTGGAGATTCCAACACAGTTATCAAAAACCATTCGTCGATCCACATTTATGTTCCATTCCTATCTCCTATGGTCCACTCCTATGTTCTACCTCTGATCACTACTGAATTGTTGGGAGAATCTATACGCTAAACGAGAATGAGAATCTAGAAGCTAAAAAGCTAATAAAGGGTATGAACATTGTGCACTCGCAATGCAATTTACAACTCCAGTCAAACATTTTAGAAGTGGGTATATATGAACTGGAAAAGACTAATCAGGATCACCCTAAATAGACTCTTGTAGCACACAACATATATCTGTGTTACAGTTAATACTAACGATGTCTAATATCAATTATAAGATAAATGACAGCTTACAGCAACTTACAATTTTACAGTAATGGCTACACCAAACGAGTACATTTTATAATTTAATAAAGCACTCATTTAGAGTCCCATTAGAAGCTGACAATGAAGTGCCTAAAAATATATATGTGATGGAGCAAGTGTTTTGTTATTTTCATTATTTTATTGCCAGTAGTGGCTAAACTGTAATAGAATATATATATTCTTTTTTTTGTTGTTTTTATTTTTTTTGACTGGCAGTGTACTAAGCCTGTCACTCACTTTGGAAAAAGTAATTTCATGTGCAAATTAGTACCACAGTACGGGGTGTTATTACCACAGTATGGGGTGTATTAGTACTACCTGACATCCTGTTACATATTATAAGTAGCACAGTACACAAAGAATAAGGTTTTTGGTAATATCATTATGTATACACATATAGCAGAGTGTAATTTCTGATCATATTTTAAATAGTATAATTTCAGATTACTCTAGTACTCATGTACCTAGTGCCTTCTCATCTGATTAATTTTAAGGAAAATGCTCCATATTGGCAGGATTCATAAAAGCTGCACATAATGCAGGCTGGGGATGAAAGAACAGGAGATTGTTTTCATCAGCTACAATGTTCTGTGCTGGTACACTAGGGATTTGCTTTGTGTGCCACCAGGCACCAAAGCACTAAATTAAACCAAAGCAGCACTATTCAGCTGGGGTGAAAAGGAGCAGTCAACAGACTGCAAAGCAGCTCACATTCAGACTTTCTGATCACTGATCTGATTTCTGACAAGATGCATTTAAACACAGAAACAGTTCAGTTGAACTGAATGACCACACAGGGCACAGGGAATCTTCCAGGACTTCTTATGCACCCAGGCCTTGGTGGAATTTGAGGCATGCTTGGGATCATTGTCCTGTTGGAAGGTCCAATGACGCCCAAGCTTCAGCTTCCTCACAGATGGCATGATGTTTTCTCCTAGGATTTCCTGATACTTCACTGAATCCATCTTGTCTTCCACACGCTGCAGGTTTCCAGTGGCAGAGGATGCAAACCAGCCTCAGAGCATCACCGAACCAGCACCACACTTGACTGTGAACAGAGTGTTCTTTCTTTATTCTTCTTCCTCCAGACATACTGCTGATCCATCGTGCTGAAAAGTTTTGTTTCATTGCCCCACAGAACGGAATCCCAAAACTTCTGTGGCTTATTTATATGATTTCGAGCCTACTTTTCTTGTGCTTTTGGGTCAGTAGTGGTGTACGTCTTGGAGCTCTGGTATGGAAACCTTCTGCGTTTAGTACACACCATACTGTGCTCACTGAAACCTCAGTGCATGTTGCCACCAAGTCTTGCTGCTGTTTTTCACAACCTGCCTTTCAGAAATCTGCTTGCAGCCTTTGATAGCTTCCTTTTTCTGCCCCGTCCAGGTATTTCATTTATTTTCTACCCCTAGCCAGTTCAGGTATTTCATGTGTTCCAGCTCAAGAACACCTGGTGCAACTAATGAAGCCCTTGATTAGCTGCATCAAGTGTGCTTGAGACAACACCTGTTTTGCATATTTGTGCTGTTGTGAGGGATTCTATTCAGGGGATTGAATAATTTTGAGACTGGAGAAATCATTATAAGTTACATTTTCAGTTGAATTTGGGGAAGCCACTTTGGGGGGAAAGCAATCGTTGTGTTGAACTATTTCAATTGCTTTTGTTTGATTTGTTCATTGCAAACAGCTGAAAGTCTGTAAATTGTGACAATAAACCTGATTTGCAATGGGGGTTGAATAATTTTGATCGCAACTGTATATGATTATATGTATGCAGTGATGTAGTGTTTGAAAATGAGGTGAGTAGAATGTAGAGATTTTTCTTTTGAAATGTTGTAAGGAAAAGTCAGAATTATTAGATGATCGAAAAACCTCAAGTACAAATATATTTAAAACCAGAAATGAGTATAGTAACAATGTAATTACACATTGTTACTTTCCACATCTGCTGATAAGATCTTTCTTTTTTCAGTTCAGCAGTATTCGTTTTAACCTTGCGAGCACAACACAGATGTGAATACAAGCAGTGTGGAGGGAAAACCTGATAGGAGTCTGATATGTCTGGTTTAAGGGAGAAGGATTAGGGACAATGAATTGACAGGGGTTTATGGGAAAGGAAGCATTCACTCACAACAGGACTGTTAAAATAGAGAGCCGTGTGCAAGTTCGTGCCAGCACTTTGGACAGGTGAAAGAGGGAGGAAGAATGAGCTCTGAAAGGGCCCCAGTTTCAGCTTTCACTCAAGCTAAAAATACATGCTGTTCAACATCTCAACAGCACAGCTGCAGTTTAAGGCTTAGGTTCAATGCTGCTAGACGTTGGATGTTATTTCAGAGCAGGATATTTAACAGCTAGGATGTATTCACTGTGGTAATTCCACTACTGTTAATAACTACACTTTACCATTTAGTGGAAAAGTGTTTCACATCCCCTCAGGTGAGATATCAACAGAGGCATCATCATGGCCTAATAGCTTTGATCAGTACTGTATAAACATCTAGGCCATGCAGTAGCTGATGTATCTACAGAATTCTAATTTTCATCAGCTGTGAGAAACTATGATCTAACAGACACCAGCATTCGTTTTTCTCACAAGTGAAGGTGATGTGGTTAAATTTCATTCAATTTCACATAAGTACATTAAGTCCAGTCCTAGCCCTAACACCAACCTTTTATACAAATTAAATTGTGCTATTGTTACAGATAGGCAAGTATAAGAACATGTTGGTTTTTGGTATCACATTCAGAACATGTGTTCTGAGTCATCATACCTTTTTTTTTTTTTTTTTTTTTTAAATCCCATAGGAGCAGTTAGGCTGATTATGAGCATTAACGCAGATGGGGTCAAGCCAAGTCAAATCGAGTCAAATCAAGTTGGGTTTATTGGCACTTCTGGTATAACATCAATATAACTCGATATAAATCCATGTAAACTCTATACATTGGAAATAAATGTTTCTTCAGGAAATGCCATTGTGTGACACAATGCAATAACACCAACTCTCTACACTGTCTTACAATTTAAGCAGAAAAGCTGTCCCACTGGTAGTGGTAGAATTGGAAAACTGTCCCAGTAGCAGCAAAATAGACAAAAATATACAGAAAGATTGTAATAAAAACTGAAAAGTGTCCCATAGCAGCATAATGGCTACAAGTAGCAACAGCACCATATGAATGGGAGTGAATACTTGTGCTAGACACTGTACATATATAACAGATATACTGCCTATAAGGTGTATTACATATTTAGAAAATTGTTCTAAGCTAGGAAAGATGTATTTGGAGGAGACGGAATCAGTGCTATCTGTAAAAAACTGCCTGGCCAGTCACATGACCTTACCCAAGCTGCATTGAGAGGAGTTGGATCAAAATGTTTGAGAGAGGTCATTATCCAGCTCCAATGATCTCTGACAAGTTCTGTAAGCGACCCAGAACATCTCAGGTGAAAGTCTAGAAAACATGACTAGTACAAGAAAGTGTGTGCAGCAGTTACAGATACAGTATATTTTTATAATGTTGTGGTTTCTTTTGATGGATGATGCACAAACTTCTGCGCTGTAAACTCATATACGGTTTGTCGATGTACTGGTTTATCTTCATGCATATATGTGTAAGATAGGACAAACTTTACAATACAATATTGGATTGTATTTATATTCTAGTTCTAAAGTATAAATTGTTGACTCTTGTTCTGACCACCCACAGTGCTGGAACACATGGACATGCAACACCAAAAACTGAGTCTCAGTGGGGACCCATGGACCCATAGGCAAGAGTTATGGAATGCTTTATGAGAAACGACTCGACCGAGTGTGCTCTGTAAACACGGACAAACTGAATTTATGTTTGTATCCATGTCTCTATTTATGTAGACCAAGCAGAACTTTTGAACTCCATGTATAGCATGGCATTTTTCCCTGGGAAATATACCATAAAGGCTCAACTGTGCGTGATGTGGAAAGTAAATATCCTGCATTTTAGAGGTCATGCAATCTTACTTGAGATTATAATGATATACTTCATCTTTTGCTATTTGACTCTGACAGGCAAAATAAGACATTTACTTTTGGAATTTGAAACTGAAAACTTCATTTTGCTCACATGTTTTGCTGTGTGGTATGATTATGGAACCATACCCAAGGCAATAACACTTATTTGTTCCCTGCTGTTCTGTTTTCATGTTGGTTCAGGATTATGTTTTGCCCTTATCAGACAGGAAATAAAACAATATCTCATAGTTTTTACTCGTGCAAGGAAATTTCATGACCTGAGCTGCCCCACATTCTCAATCAGATATAAATCATAAGTAACACAAACCACCTGAATATATGAGCTTAACTAAAAACATTCCTTTCAAATTGTTTTCAGTTTCTACATCTGAACAAGTTTTCCTTTAAAAGTGACTTTTTTTTCAGATGTAAATAAACTATGGAAATTCCCCTTCTTTCTGTGTCTATTTCTGAGAAGGAATTTTGCTCAAGGAATTTTGTTACTGATGGATTGCTGATCATAGCTGTGGATCTGCTCAAGTCCAACTGTTTCACACCCAGTGAAGCTTGTGACCCTTTGCTGCCATGGGAACAAGATACCCCATAATACCACAAGGCCACCCAACCGCTGTGTGACAGAGATTAAATCCTGGAGGACTTGGAGAGGAAGAAAAATTGTACGAGGAAGAACAAGAATAATCATCCAATAGTCCTTCTGTACACTGCAGAGGAAATTTGTGAAGAAGTTTTTTTCAGTTCAACTCAGCCATACTGGTGTTTAGACTAATCCCAATTTTCTAAGCAATCCTATGCTCAAGTATAACTTTCTCTAATGTTGGAAGAGATTAATTTGAATATTGTATTTCATCATGAAGCAAGTCATTTAAATTGTATTCATAGTGTAATCACCATTGTTACAATCACAAAATCTTTTGTTTAATTATTCAAGTTTTATAAATGTTAAGTATGAGTAATAAAAGAGTATGCAATAAATATTACTAACCTATTTATTTCCTATCTCTCACCATTGTGACCATTTGTTTTGTATTTGTAAAGTTCCAAAAGAGATATAGTAAGCTAAGTCCAAAAGTAAGCTATAAATTAAATTACAGTTCTTCTCGATTCCATATAAATATTATCATGTGGTGTAATTGGTCACATGACACGTGCCATTTATATCATGCATGAGTATGAAAATGAAAATGCCAAACTCCACAGAGACAGTAACCTGAGCTCAGAATCAGACGGGGGACCCTTAAGCAACCATATTATTGCATTATTGATATAATTATCGAAAGATTGTTATTTAAATGTATGAAAAAGGAAAGTTATACAAGGTGAAAAAGTTACCTCAGCATACGTCAGTGTATGGTTTTCATTTTAACAGTTGGGTCTAAATTAATTGACAGACTCATTGGCCACAATTGTGAACAAACTTAGAAATGACACACAGTTTGTGCTATAGATCTTTCACACAGTAAAATTCATGTACTCGCACAGCTCTGTAAAATTTGTAATTAAATATGCTAATAATTATTAGGAAACTATTCTCATTAGGCAGTCTTTTTCTGAGCATTTTAATATAAAAGTCTATGCATTGTAAAATGGAAGTGCTTTTGAAAATGACCTGAGCAGTCCTTTACAGATAGTTTGGTTTATACAGACTGAACTCTGTTCAGTCGGTCACTAAGTGCAAACCATAATCACAATTTTATACATGTCTAAAACAGTTTTTCAAACAGATTTTAAAAAGATGTAAATTTACATGAAATGTTGAAGGGAAGTGTTGGTATGAGTCATGTAAAATGTACAGACTCAGTGAAGCGGTGCTCTGGAGAACAAACAGATGACAGATGCAGTCTGGCATTTACAGTCACTGTGTCATTGTGATGCACATGTTTAACAAGGTAGTGCAGTATTATACACTGTAGAATATCATACATGCCAGGACGTGCATGAACTCCAACGAAAAACAGGATTTCTCTTAACTACAGAAAGAAAGACCTGTTTTCAGCTGTTGTCAGTTATACTGGGAATATTTACAACCCACAGTTATGACAGGCTTAATTCCATTGTTTCAGAGAACCACCAAATTATTTTGACTATGTTGACATTAAGGTTCTTGGTATATCAGCTTGATCATGAGTGACCATGCGTGAGTAATGATGTGAGAGCAAAGTCTTTCAGACGAGGAGTACTGAGTCAGCTCTTACTGTATTAAAATAGCTTATCACTGTAAAGCTGTGCAGACATTTCAGAGAAGAGCTACTGTCAGGATAGGCTACATCAGGAAACTTGTCTTTTTTCTGCTTTCTTTGAGGTCATCATTCAGAGACAGCACTGCTTCCCCATTCAAAGTTAAATACACGCCTATAATAATTACCGTATCTCCGCAGGATGAGAGAACTGTTGGAGAAAAAAAACAGCCAGTTGATGGATTTCCTGTGGTGCATTCATAATGCACACTTCTTTATTTCCTCACCTGCTTCACACACTCTATGACCCCAAAAGCCAGGAAGAATTACTTACACAGACAGTGTGCACTGTAGCCAAGTACTGAAAAGTTTCACCAGTTCATGTCAGCATGTCTGAACATACTGGAGTCAATCTGTGGTGTTGTGTGTGGTTACAATAATGGTTCAACTACAACACATAGCGGGGTTCAAAAATACGAGACCACATTGAAAATCTGGGAATTTTTTTTGTTTCATTTAAAATTAGAGATACACAGAAGGTTTTAGAATATTTAAACAAAGAAAGTAAAATGTTCAATATATTGAATATTTAATATTCAAGATTCTGCATTATTTATAGGTCCCTATTTAAATGTAAGCAAATTTGTGATATTGACCATTTTAACCTTCTTTGTACAAAAGGTCAGATTTTTCTCATGCCTAAGCTCTTATATTGGAGCATGTATTTAGATAACACTTCAATGGATTTGATCATAAGTTTTTGCACAAACTTGTGGAGTCCATGCCAACTCGAGTGCACACACATTAAAGCAAAAAGGGTACGTACCAAATGCTAAGAAACTCTCCAATTCATGTTAAAATTTCATAGAGTCCGCTTTTCACTCAAGTTGTTGTCAGTATTATAATTTGTAATGAAAATTATTTTATAGATATTAGAAAAGAATTGATAATAGAAGCATTTCCACTACTGCTCTCAGACTTTTGGTCCCCACTTTATATGCCACATGACAAGACGCATGGCTCCAACCAAAACTTCACATGCATGTAAAAAAACAAAGACTTTCAGCGTGTTGGCTGAAATAAAACATCTCAATGCCAAGCCTTGATTCCAGTGGAAGGTTGTGAATGGTAGCAAGATATTTGTTTAGTCAGGGTGTAGACAGAACAGCAGTGATGCTGTAAAGATAGTGGTGATCGTATCATGCCACTGAGATTGCTGCATTGAGGGGTTACAGAATAACCAGGTTTATTTTGAGGAAAAGCATCTCATTAAAAGTAATTATTTATTGCCATCACAAATATCTAGAACTGCTATACACTTTCATCATACAGATAGTTTTCAAATGCATTCCTCATAGATGGGCCTCTTGAACTGCTTGAACAAGTTTCTCTCGAACATTTTAGTCGAATTCCTGTCATAGCAGCTTGATACAGTTAGAGTCAGTGTCCTTTATAGACACTCTCCTTCTTTCCAGGTATCTCTTACACAGCTTTGAATTGTTCGGGGTTGTTGAAAATTGGTACTTGGAAAATGAACGTTTCAAAAGCAGGCAAAGTGTCTCCAAACTTCATTACACTATGTGTCGTGTATATGTGACTGGTTTGGCTTCCGTGCTGCTGCTGACATTTCTGCATTTCTGTGTAATGCCATCTAAGAATGTGAACATTTGTTGTGTGCATTAATAGAAAGAATTTCAGCTGGTTCCAGGAAGAGAACTCATTTCATACTCTTCCATTAAAATAACTGTCAACGAATGTTTAAACCTGGTGCCTTAAAAGTCTTGTGTGATCTTAATCCTTAAAAATTCTTGATTATGCAGTTTAACTCAATGTCTAAATGCCAGGAAATGTTAATCACATAGCTTGACACACTCTTAATTAAAAGTTCATTAAAGACTAACTGAGCAAAAGTCCAAAATGTAAGGAAATTCTGTGAAGATGAGGATCTCTACAAGTCAACAATCCATCAACAATAAGTCTCTCAACTATATGTTTTTCTAAATTAAAATTTGCTGACATCACATAAATGCCCTCTGTCTGCATTTCTGTCTGCAGAATCAGAAATGAAACCTGCTCACTGACAAATTTTAGTTCACATAAACCTTTCATACAAAACCACAACTATGTTTGGGCATGAAATAATTCCCCCACAACCGTTTCCTAATTTGAACATTGGTCGAGCAATAACAATCCCCACAGGCGTCCTCTCCTCCATAGCAGGCTGTGCTTTAGTTATTTCAGACAGAGCTGAGTGAGGATCGGTTCAGTGGCCACTCTGTACTTGGCCCTGTGGAGCTGAAAACAAGGGTTTAGAATCCAAATGGACTGAAATAATGCTTCCTGCCTAACCTTTAGTGCTGTAGATATCCTGTTTGACTGAGACAAATCCCTGCTGGAGCTGGACAGTCCGGCACTGGGCTGACCTATCTCCCTTTCTCATTTTCTCTGGCATTCTTTTTATATGTGCCCTTGCAGGTCAGTGAACACTGTTGGGCAGTGCTTCTCTTCCACTCAGCAGGAATTGCTTTAATTCACAGAGAGGAGTGAGAGAAGCTCAGAGGGAAAGTGAGAAAAAGAATGGGCCAGAAAAGTAATTTAGGTGAAAGTTGACCTAAAGTAGAGCTTGGATTCAGAACATACAATAATCACCATGGGCAAGAGAAACTTGCAAAAAGTTGAGGTTTAAAGAATAAGAGGAAGAGAACTTAGAATGGCGTATCAGTAACATTACCTCAGAGCGATACGGCCTCACAAAGTAAACTGTTCCCTGTACACCTGTGAGGGTATCAAATGTGCTTGTAGAAGAGTGCCTTAATTATTCTCCACTTTAGAAGCCTGATCGTTTAAAGCCAGAAGCGTAGACAAGATAACGTTAATGCTAATTAATTACTGGTATTAAGTCTGACTTCAGCTTTATATCAAATGCCAGGAGACTCAACCAGTGGGTTTTAATAGTTAGAGCAACCAAGCTTAATGATGATGAAACAATCACTTCACTAGCAATCATACTCATTTGCATATCCTCAAAGGCATGTAGGTATTCAGAAAACACTGCATCAGCAATTACAGGTAGCTTTCCTTGGGTGCTTGTTTTAGATGGGTTCAGAGCTGGGAGAAAGCATAAATGTGGATCAACTTGGGGGAAGCTTCGTGTTAAAGGATCAGTTAGTAATTTATAGATCCCTGTGTTGTCTGTGAAGAGAATTGCAGTTACAAAATAAAATACTGATAATCCATCCCCCAAATGGGCTGTCATAATCATGTTGTTTTTTTTTTGCCAAATTGGGTTACTTTTGGAACAAGGTGTCAGATGGAAAAAGCAAATAATCCCCCCCCCCCCCAACCCAGAAATACTGCATTGTGAAATTTCTGTAAGTGTCTTTGGATATAAATGATTATTATACTTTTAAAAACATGTTTAAGTAAACTGCACCTCTAATCCAGATATGCACGCTGCATAACAACTGAATGCCTACAGGTTGAACTGTATTGATTTTGTATGAAATAACTACTGTAGTCTGAAATAACTGAAATTTACTGGTCTACTGAAATCCATCACTATGCCTACATCTACAAGAGCTTGATTGATTTTTGCCTAAAAGATGCTCTAATGACAGAATCCTATGCACACTACCACACCCATAACAAACTAGATTCATGTTTCTGGGAGTAAGTTGTGTTGTTTTTTTTGGGAAACATGCCACAGGAGACAAACTGGAATAAATATGGCTACGCAAATATAGCTGAACGGAATGTGAAATTAAAATTGTAAACCATAAACCACTATGTAATAGCCGAGACTAATCTATAATATGCACCCGAAGGAGCCTTGTAATATATCAGCCTCTTCTCTCAAACCCAATACCATAAGCATCCATCATCTCTGAGAGAACAAAGACAGCCCTTTTAACAGAGAAGGTGAGAATATCTCATAAGGGCCATTTTTGTGATGAGACACAGAGAAGTCACCAGTTATTGACTAAATGGAGAGCAGCTGAATGGAAGAAGAACCATGGGGAGTTTTTGTCATTGCCATGGACTCTGGTCTATCATTAAGACAGAGCTAAAGGAATGAAGAGAACATAATAAGTGAAGTTTAAATATGAAGGTCACTTTCTCTTTTGCTCTGTTCTTTGCTGCTGTCTTCTCTTTCTTTGGCAGTTTGAGCTCAATTAGCAATCAGTTTAACTATTTCAGCATCTATATCCATATCAAACAGCATTAGTGTTTATGTGGATGCTTGTTTTGTGCTGATGTCTCTTTTCCCATAAAACTAGATATTCACAATAACATATACAAAACTCATGTGAACTAGGCATAAGTGTGCGCCATTAATTCAGGAACCAAAAGCTGGAGTAACAAATTCATAATCCTCTCACCTCGTGTTTGGAAAAGTGCTGAGGACAATGACAATGACAGTACACAAAAGAATTAAACCAAATCAGTTTGCACTGAATCCATACCAGTACCATTTTAAACTCTCTAGCAATCATGTAATGATAGACTGCAGTAGAATCTTTTTAGAATTGATGTGCTATGGTTTATTGTACCTGTATACTGCCTTGGCTGAAAATGGAAAGTGATACTGACAGAACAGAGTGTTATACTGCCGCCTGATTAAATTGGCAGGGTTTTTTTTTTTTTTTAAGACAGCTAGAGCCATTACAGTAATTTTAAATTCTCATGTGCAACAATTTCATGATTATACTTTTCTGTAAAAAAAAAAAAAAAAAAAAAAAAAATCCACGATAATGCAATCATATCTCCATGTGTATCTCCACACAAACATGAAACACAGGAAAAGAAACCTGATAGAATCCCATTGTGCTTTTAATGTTTAGCTATCATCTTATCAAAGAAAAGGCCATTTATGAGAAAAAGGCCACCCTGAGAAAAAGGTGTGAAATGGGATAAACTGATATCTATAGGAAGCATTTCTGCTGCAAGCTCTTATATAAGTAAGGAATAATACACGATATGGCACGCTTTTATACAAAAATAATCAATGGCAGGGTGGTGTGATGTGGCCCGATGAAGAGTGGCGTTAATGTTACCACTACAATGTTGATTGTTTTCCAGTGACAGCACATCCCAAAGTATTTACCTCCTCTAAAACTCAAGCAAATTGCCAACTCGACCAATTATTTATTTATTTATTAAAGAATGCTGCAATGGATACTTTGTATCATTTTGCAGTTAAATTTAATATTGTGGAACTTACATGAAACAAGCGAATTCCTGTTATCACTTACATTCTAACTGTTATAAACAGTCTTTCCTCACAAAACGACTGCAGCTTGTCATGTTAAGAAACCGGAATGCACCAAGTTCTCTGTCCTGAGGACTTTCCCATGCCTGAAAACTTTGAAAGTTTTACCTCTGTTACAAAGCCCTGACACTGGTGACTCACTGGTGATCAGGAAGGAGAACTCAACAGCCCTGTAATATGAAATATTTTTAACAGACTATACTTTCAAAAAGCTGTGGGAACAAAACTTGGCATATCAAAATAATCATCTCCAGTGTAAGTTACGCTAATGAAGTGTTCAACATGTTAAATTGATACAACACATTACATCTGTGAAAAAAAAAGAAGAAAAAAAAACCTCAAAAGACTTCATGACGAATCATTTGTTCTTGCATATATTTGCATTCTATAACCCCGGGCTTGCTCTTACATGTCTAGTACCGTGCACCTGAAAAGTGGCCAATACTATGTGATGGTACGAGTTAGGTGCATGCTCAGCTGGGCTGTATGACAACAGCGGTGCAAGCCGATATGAGAGTAAGCTTCAAAGGCATTGGATTAATGCGCAAGCCCTGGATATAAAGTCATGCAGTGAATCATTAAAATGCATGGAAGCTTAAGGAGACGGAGGGCTGGAGTGATAAGGAAAGAGCTGTCAGCAGCGATCTGCTTCTATTTAACATGATTGTAAAGTGACTGGCTCATGGCAGGTTGACAAACCACATGGGTCTGTATGTGTGTGATTGTGTGTGTATGTGCAGGCAAGCTGAGTTAATGAGAGGGAAGCGCCAGAAGTATTTCTAAATACAGTGCAACGCATGCAAGCTAAAATGCACACAGCACAGAAAGTACAGAAAGACTTGGATATGGCTGTTCGGTTGTTCTGCCTTTTCAGCAGTGTGTGTGTCTGCTTTGAACGGCAAACTATTTCACCCACACAGTGGTGTGACAATGTGCGTCACACAGGGATATGACTGGGACAGTCCACTTCTTTTCCCAACCATAATCAAAGAACTCACGTTCATCTGAAGTTAATGCCCAGCTCAAACAGCTATTCACACTGGCCTTCATGAATGATTTGCCACACTTTTGCACATTTGAAGCACAACCGTGGAACCAGAACAGAAATAAGAGTCAGCATTCCTCAAAGAATCCCCGCATAGCCTCTGTTTCTGATCTTCGACTTTGTGCCAAAACTCTGCCAGACAAGCGATAAGAGGGGAAAAATAAAAGGCTATTATGTCACACTGTTGGGAAGAACTTAAAAGTTTGGAATTACAGTCTTCAGCTCTCCAGTCTAAAGTGAATCAGGTTCCTTCTGTATTGGATTTAATATTATTAGGAGAAGGCAACCTGAATAAGAGGACTGTGGTATCAATGCGCTATAAACCACAAGGATGAGCAAAAGAGGAAATGCAATGCAGGCTGGAATTGAATAGCCTTTTTATTACAATGTGAACAATGACTTCTGAGGAATATGATATGTTCTCACTAAGTAGACACCAAAATATACTTGTATGAGCTTTATGGGATTACCGTAATGTTAGCGACTGTCATATCATCTGTATCAGGCAGGGTTAGCAGGGTTACTTTAAAAATGTATTCCGTTAGAGTTACAAATTACTTCATTAAAAAGTGTAATCAGTAATGTAATCCAAGTATCACAATATGAAAGTAATGTAATCGGATTATTTTTGGACTACTTCAAGGTCACACATGTAAATAAAGTCAAGAGAAAAGCAATATGATCTAAAATACTATTATTTAGAGCTTATTTTAGAGCTTAAAAACATGTTCAGTGTTTGGAGTTGTTTTAGTAAAATGAATAAATTTGTTGCTTGTGTGAGTCACAACTGGCAAGAAAGAACCAGAACTATAATCAAGCAGCTGTCTATATTGTGTTATGTCAAAAGGTTAATTTCTTTGGTTTTAAATGAAAAAAAAAAAAAAAAAATTAATTTTGTAAAATTGTAATTGATAAGTAATCCCTTATTTATTAATTTATTTATTTATTTATTCATTCATTCAAAATGTACTTGTAATCTGATTGTTTTTTTTGGGGGGTTTTTTTGACGTAACTGTAACCGATTACAGTTACTGGTTTTTGTATCCTGATTGTGTAACGATGTTACATGTATTCTGTCACTCCCCAAGCCTGGTATCAGGACATGTCAGAAGACAGATTAGAGGAGTGTCACAGATACTGGATGCGCAAGGCAAAGACATCCTGGATATCAGGACCGACTACGAAATCAATGCTCATTTACATAATCAAGGACTTCTGAGTATTCAGGAAACACCACACCAGCTATTTTGTGACCTTTGTTATGTTTTAAATGTGTTTGAAACTGGAAGAGCGCAAAAATGCGGGCCATCTGGAGGACCCTAAGGACCAGTTTGGGAAACACTGTTTTAAAAGCAGTCTGTTTTTTGTTGCCTACAAGTAGAATCACACCTGCAATCGAACCATTAACAAGCTGCCTCCTTCTCTCCAACCACACCCCATCTCTTGCAAATATGTAAAACTAATGGGCTTGCCTTTTTAAAGAAAAAGGGCAGAGCTAAGCATGTTCTGGCTCTGTTCTGGCTGAGAGTAGAGGTAATTTCCAGGCTGGAAAAAAGTAAACATAGGCCTAAAATGAATAAAGTAGCCATAGACACTGCAACACAATATGGCAAATCACACATTGTTTCTAGGGTATGTGTGGAATGAAATGATTAGTAAAAAAAACATTTTAAACCTTACAAACTGCACCTTTAAGCCATAAATACTACAAAAAATGTCGATGGACAAAATTTATATTGGAACTAATACTCAAAGATGATACTACAGGTTTTTTTTGTTATCATGACCAGATATTCAATTAGTGCAGTGTAGGTTGGAGGGCGTTGGGATGGTCACAAGGGTCACTGATTTTTCAACAAAAAATGTACAAGGAAAAAAACAGGTTTTGACCAAAAATTGACTGTTTCTGTGATTTTTCTGACATCTCCAAAACATAAATATATTTAACCAAAAATGACAAGTAAATATTTTTATTTAGGCTACTTTATAAACTTGCCTTGCTGTTCTGCCTGCAAAGATCAAATGCAGCAGTAAATGCAGTCAGTCTGCATAAATATGTGTAAACCTTTGCCAAGTAAGTGTGATTTGTTCACAGTCTGATCAGGTTTTTGCACAACTACATGTCAAAGTGAAACAGAATTCCTACTGTAAACTCAATTCTTTCCAATTTGGCAGTAATGTTTTTTCATAAGTAGATTAGGTTATAAAAGTAAAAGCAAGCGAGGCGTCTTTCAGCGGAAATGGAAGGATAGCTTTAAATGCAGTTTTCTCCTTTTTCACTTTTGGGGCCAGACTAGAATTTTACTTCTGGTGGATATACATTTAAAAGAGGAAAATATTTTAGTTCAGGAAAGGTTGTTGTTGTCAGAAATATACATAGTATAAATGTCAAAATTTGATCATGTGCAGAGTTTTCCCAGGCCATTATACATATCCATCCATCCATTTTCCATACCGCTTATCCTACACAGAGGCCTGCTCTGGGAACAGGGAAGGGACACCCTGGGCGGGGTGCCAACCCATCACAGGGCACAATCGCACACACACTATGGACAGTTTGGAAATGGCAATCAGCCTACAATGCATGCCTTTGGACTGGGGGAGGAAACTGGAGTACCTGGAGGAAACTGCTGAAGCACAGGGAGAAACATTGCAGAGCACAGAGAAACACTGAAGTCCCTGACTTCTGTATGATTTTCTTTTTCTATTTAGTTATTAATTTGCACGCACACAGGCAGAGGTGTGATTTGAACCCCGGACCATGGAGGTGCGAGTCCCCCATTATATATAATCATGAAAACCTGTACAATTTTCTCTTTCTATTTAGTCAGATTCAGCATTCTCTTTGCAAACAAAAAAAACTTTCTCAGACTTGCCAGATTTTGTCAAGCCCTTTAACACCAACTTCCTGTAAAGTTGTGATTAATGACTACACATGTACTGAGTCTTGCACGAGCATGCCTACTGTTTTTATGTTATAATTCAAATTCACAGTGTTATATTCCAGACAGTGATCCACGTGCGTGTCTAGCGTTAAACCATTTTCACAGAGCAATCACAGGGTCATAGGAGGGTGAGCAGCTCGTGGTTACTCACCACCGACGAACTGCACGCCCCCCGCCACGCGGCCCACAGTGCGGGAGATGAGCTCGGACACGCAGCAGCCCATCAGCGCCGTGAGCGCCACGAGCAGCAGCAAACCGCAGCCGGTGCCCGTGATCACCGTGCAGATGCGCCACTCCATGCTCGGGATGCCCTGAAACGAGGCGTAGCGGCCGCACTGCTCCAGCATCACCGTGGCCTGCCTGGCCTCGTCGCGCACCGGGTACGAGCAGCGGCGGAATGTGCCGAAAGACACCGGCTTATCCATCTGAGATCCCAGCAGCCAGTATGGCATGAAGAAGCCCACGCAGCACGCCGCGGCGCTCAGCAAAGACACGAGCGACCACACCACACCCGCACACGTTAAACTGGAGGCCATGGTCTTCGATATGTTTCTACACTTCCCAAAGATTTGTTCTGCACGTGAAAACTTGTATCCTCTTGTTCTGTCTATCCCCACGCGTTTTTCACCATGGTTCTCTGCGCACTGCGTTCCGTCTCCTATCACACACACACACACACACACACACACACACACACACACAAAGTTATATGACGTATAAGCACACACATAGTGTATACACATTTAGGGTAGGGTAGGGTAGGGTGTCCAACAGCTGAAAAGTTGAAGAAAGTTATATGGCTCTATAAATTTGCATTCGTAGCATTCGTAGTTTGTTAATCTCGTATTTTGTGCATTCGTATAGCACCATAAACAGAATTGATAGGCTTTATCATATAACGATCTGTGCATCTGCATGCTTTGTATTGTGTTACGAGTAGTGCCCGTTATAAATGATATAAAATGATACTAGTGATGATCAAATACCTACAGGATAAATTACTGAATCACCGCCTGTTGTCTCAAGTCCACATCAAAGATGACATATCCCAGAGTCAGAAACAAAACTTTCTCCAAGACCCTGAGACATGGAAAAGTTCCCTAAACGTGCTGCTGGGAATCCAGTGTCCTCTTTCACTATTCACACTGTTCACTGAAGCAGAATAGGACAGAGATCCAGCTCCAGGCTTCAGTCCCTCAGATCCCGAGCTCTCTGTGCGTTGCGTTTAGCTCGCGCTCCTCGAGAAATGTGAAGCGCGAGCGCAAAAGTGGAGACTCTATATGTACGCGCGCGCGCGCACGTGTGTGTGTGTGCGTGCGTGCGTGCGTGTGTTTGTGCGCGCTCATCTCCGCCCAGGAGGTTGGGCCAGTTCCCATGCATGCAAAACACACACACACACACAGGCTTGTGAGGACCTTACATTACCATAATTATTAATGCAGTTTAATGCAGTTAATTAATGCTATGCAACACTTAAATCTAAGCGTAACCTTAACCTCAATAACCAAAGTGAAACCTTTTGGCTGCAGTAAAAAAAGCAGTTTATAGGGACCAGGCAAATATCCCTAAAATGTCCCCCACAAGATCAAAACTGTTATTTATTTCTTTTCCGTGTATGGAAACTGGGTCCCCACCAAGATATATACCCCCCCACCCAACCCACACCCATCATTTTTATTCTTTTACTATCTTTATAAAGTATTTCTACTGATTTGTGTGTGAAGTAATTCTAATCTTAGTCCTACATTTAGGAAATCCTAAAGATATCTTTGTATTTTAGCTTTTCAAATAAAAAAGTTTGTTGTTGTTTTATTTTTTTTCTTGGGGAAAAGAATATTCCACAAGGTTTAATCATCATGTACTCCTGTCACCACTAGGACATTTGGCGCCCACAAAGAGATAAATAAACCCCCACACACATATAGTCTAGACACACATTTTTGCAGTTAGTAACAACTTTAAGGGTAGAAAATTTCCACAGAATGACAGCTTTTTACTCAGACTAATGGGCATAATGCCCAGGCCCAGAACAAAACTAACAATGATGCATAATCTAAGTGTCATTAGACCATTAGACTGTCCTAGGTCCTCCCCAGGACAACTTCTCTGGTTGAGCAGGACTCAATATTACACAGATACAGTTTATGTTTAGCATTTTATGAATTACTATTAAAATATGAGGACCAATCGGTAAATATGTATGATATTGACACTTTTTTAAAAATCACCTTATGACTTAAAAATGAAGACTATAAATATATAAAGAGAAATGTAGTGATAAAAGCACAAGTGATGTACAAACAGGCCTACTTAAAAACCAGACTTAACGACAGTAATTGTTTAGCAAATTTGTTATACACAGATAAAGTGAATCAAGTCTGTGACAATAAATCTCTGTGACAATAAATGTTCTGCTTCACACTGCAATGTGTGTGCATGTGTGTGTTAATTGTTTATGTTATATATTTTCTATGTATCTTTTTTTAATACAGAAATTACAACTTTATTTTAAAACATGAAAAGCCAAAAGGGTTACTTTTGGTTATTGAGGTTAAGGTTATGGTTTGATTTAGGTGTAAACATAATAATTATGTAAGGTCCTCACAAGGATAGTAAGACAAATGTTTGTGTGTGCATGTGAGTCTGCATACATAGAAGGAAAAATGCTCTAGTTAAAACAAATACAACAAATTGATTCGGTCAATTTACAGTATGTCCTTTACTCAGAGTCACACAAACTACATGCATTTGCATTTTTATAATCTCCTCATTCCTGACCTTCCTTTCCCTCAATTACTATGACTTGGACTTGATGTGGGCCATCTGTCATGTCAGAAATGCTGCTGCTTCATCCAAAAGTGCAACAGAGGGTGGTATGGACTGTGAATATGTAATCTGGTGTATGCTGTACCTTACAGTGGTTGAAATACAGTTTTCAGAGCTGCATGATCATAGATCAGTACTAAACATGCCAGAGAGCACAAGCAATCAGGACTAAAGAGATACACCAGGGAGGTGTTGTTTGTTGAGTGCAGGAGATAAAGCATGAGGTGCTTGCTGGGGCACTGGAGTTTACAGAAGGGAAGCACTGATGTGAATTATTCAGAAAACCTCTGCATACAAAGCCACAACCCTGTTTCTTACCTGAACATTTTCTCTAAATGTACTTCTGTAATTTCATAATTTTGCTGTAATGCAGTAATTTGACAGAGCAAATATATTCAGGGTCAAGGACATCTATTTTTTCCTCACAATATCAATGTGCAGAAGTGAGTTTGGGATGATTTAATGAGATTGTGGCAGGGAATCTGTCAAAATAATTGACTGTGAGAGGCAACCTTAAGCCATCCCTGATCGTGGAGTACTTATGTTTTCTTTTTAAACTGCCTTTAACTTGCTATTTTGTCAAATGCATTTAAAAGCATGAGTGTTGTTTAACACTACTCATCCATTACTTCAGTAACCATGTTATTCTTCTCAGGGCCTCGGTGGATCCAGAGCCTATCCCAGGACCACTGGGCCCCTTTAATGGGATGCCAGTCCTTCGCAGGTCCCCGCAGGTCATCACACACACACACACACACACACACACACACACACACACACACTTACTTGGGGGCAATATAGCACTTTTATATAGCTGGTAGCCAATCCATTTACCAGCATGTTTTCAGAAGGAAACTGAACAATCCAGAGGAAACCCTTGTAGACACAGGGAGAACATGCAAAACTGCACACAGACAGTAATTAAACCTGTAGGACCCTGCAGCTATGAAGTGGCAATAATACCTGCTGAACCATCGTGCTGCTCTTTTAACACTATACAAATGTAACATGATTAAACAACAGTTCTTTCATTTGAGTTTTAACCTAAGATCTAAATTGCTTGCACTGCTAAAAAGTATAGTGCCGTTCCCCTTTTACAGTCTTTCACATAATTAAAAGAGAATTGTCCTTTTCTTTTTTTTATGCTAGCATTATTTAGGAATATTATACACATTATTATGTAGTTGATAATTTGCAGGGGATATATATTTTTTATGTATAACTCCCAGGCCGGAACTGGTTGCTGCGTATCGCTTGTAGCAGAGGGACGAATATCTGCGATGCTCAAAACAGCTTCCTGGTAGTTGACGTGGTTTGTTTATAATGGCAGACACAAAAGTGGAAATTTCATCTGACAGTCCGAGTCCGATCCTAAACAGCGGCAATGTTTCATCTCAGACTAATAACCCACTGTCAAGGAAGCTTAATAAGATTTTGGAAACTAGGCTGGATAACGACAAGGTGAGAGACAGATTCATTCAAAGCTTGCATGCTAGCTGGCTAACTAGCATGTGTTAAACTAATGCACTTATTCAGAGTTAAAGTCATGTTTATGTTTAAAAGTGCAGAGGCGTGATTTCTGTCCTTTACTAACAGGCTACAAGTCTTCTTAATGCATCTTAAAGAAATATAACCAGTCAGCTAACTTACTCCTCAGATAAGCAGAACTAGTTCTGAATACATAGTTAACAAGATTTTAAAAAGATTAATAAACTCCTGCCTCCTTACGACTGTTTATATGTTGGCTGTTTATATCACTTTATTCTCTTTATTTATTTATTTATTTATTTATACATTTTTGTCACGTTATGAATGAGTAATAATAATAATACTAATAATATAAGTCATAATGGTAATATATTATTATTATTATTATTATAATATGTACAGTAAGTGTAATTAGTTTGTAAGTATATAAGTATATGCAGAGAACCATTGCTCACGGCAATATTCATGATTTTCCCCCCAGTTTTCAGTAATTTTAGATTTATTCCCGCCTATACTACTACTACTACTACTACTATAAGTATATATAATATAAGTATATACTACTACTACTACTAATAACAATAATTCTTCTTCTTCTTCTCCTCTTATTATTATTAATATTATTACTATTATTGTTGTTGTTGTTGTTATTTGCAGTGTTACTCAGAGTTGATTGGAGTCATAACATTTTTGTACCAAAAATGTTAATCTAATAGTTTAGTTTTTAAAAAATCATTTAAAATAAAAAGTTAAATAAAAGGAAGAAAATGACATTTGCTTACGCTCAGTATTGCACCTAATTCTTTAGTAATTATAGCTTAATTTTACCATGAATATATTGCAATTTTCAGTGTAAGGTTTTGTCTTCTTCTTCTTCTTCTTCTTCTTCTTATTATTATTATTATCTTTATGTCCACTGATAGCTGCTTTTTGGTGAATATTAAACTTCAACTTGACCTTCATCTTCACTTCTCACTGTAGGAGATGCTGGAGGCTTTAAAGTCTCTTTCAGTTTTCTTCACTGAAAACAGTCTTCGCACACGGAGAAACCTGCGAGGGGACATAGAGCGGCGCAGTTTATCCATCAATGAAGAATTTGTGCGGATATTTAAAGATGTGAAGGAGGTATGCTGTGCTTAACCTGGTCTCTGACTGTGATACTGAACTAAATGAATAAATGTAAATGTCAATCTGTCACTATCTTCAAAAAACAGCTAAAGACCCACCTCTTCCGTGAACACCTAACTAACCCCTAAAACGCCAACCCCACATTATCCTTTAAAAAAACAAAAAAACAAAAAACCACCTACTCTGGCACTTACACCTCTACTCTGTGCACTTTGCTTTTCTAGAACTCAATTAAAAGATATTGTATGGTAGCACTACTTGTATTTTTCTCTGCTTGATATATCGCTTTGTTTGTATTTCCTCATTTGTAAGTCTCTTTGGATAAAAACGTCTGATAAATGAATAAATGTAAATAAATGATACTGCAGTAATACAGAGAATATTTGTATTCACTAAATTCATGTTTAGATGTCCCTTACTGAACTTTATCTCGTTTACATAGGAGCTCGAGAGTATACATGAAGATGTCCAAGCCATGAGCTCCTGTTGTGAAGAAATGACCAATAGATTAAAGGTACAATGTTTTTTTTAATCTGCAGCAATTTGGCCAAAACTAAATAATTTGCAGTTTTATGTTGCTTTGCACTGTGTTGATCCTGCTTTGATGTGTGATGTAGTTTAGAAAATGAAGTGCTGTTGTTTTTAATAGGCAGCCAAGGAACAAACCCAGGACTTGATTTTGAAAACCAACAAACTACAAGGAGAAAAGTAAGTTGAATTGCAAAATGCAAAGTGAGGCAAAATTTTTACATCTACAGACTCAAACAAAATGCCTGCTGTTTGGAAAAGTCTGACAGTTTTCTCATTACACATGTTGTATTATTGTTCCCAGTTTGTATTTTGTATATAGAAACACCATACTCTGCTGCATTTGACATTTTCTATATTTTATGTCTGCTGCCTTTTTTAAAATCTGCTCAGTCAGTGTTCTGTATCCTCATAAATTGCGATAAAGAATCTGCAAAAATGGAAAAACTGTATCTGTAATTGTGGCTAACTCTCTTGAAACCGGCTCTGCTTTTACTCCTGTTAAAAGAAGATCCGTATCTTGGGAGGGTTGAGCGCAAACAAAGGATTACAGCTCGATATCTCTCAGCACAGCAGTAGCATATATATGAGGAAGTTAAATCTGCTGAAGGTACACACTTTTATTTTAGGTAGTTTAGAGTTGCAAGTAGAAATGAAAAGACTGTATACCGGTTTGTGATAGGATTAAAAGTAACTCTCAAGACCAGGGTTTGGACACAGTGTATTATAGCAGTTTTAAGATATTTTAGATGAGCTTTGTATTCTGGAAAATGTGTTTTAAAATGTGTTGTTTATCACTGTGCATTTGAAAGATCTGTAAAACACCGGTTCTTTCAGTTGAGCTCCCCCTTAATGACTTCATTATTCATAATTAATGTAGTTCTGACATTTCTTGGGGCTTAAAGAGAACTGATCTGGTTTTCTTATGTCCATGTTATTTTAAAACACTGTGCATGTTATTGCAGTTTGTATATACGCATTATACCATAGTGCTGTTGAATTCTTGATTCTGGTCAGAAGGTGTTGATATTTTTTTATATAGCAGTATCTCTGACCGTAATGTAGGCTGTAATTCAAATAACACATTTATATTAATGCGCTAGTTCTAATACGTTATCGTTTCTATAGTAACGGTGAATTCATGTGAGTGTACGGCGGACACTCCACATAATCTAAGAGTAATAATAAACAGATTAAAAATGATTTATTATTTGACAAAGAAAAATGGATAGTCATGGATATGGTGAAGTTTTGTGTGGGGAGATATTTATTTAACTTCTATAGAAGGAGACTTGAGTGTTAGTATGTTGTAATCTTCAGTAAGATTTCTGCCATGAGAGGGCCTTCGGTACAGAACACTTTGTGTTTTCAGCATTCTCTGGAACATGACAAGACATTTTTCTGCCTTATTAATGTCAAGAGAAAGTGAGGGAGTTTTATAGCTGCTATAACATACAATGCATCCGGAAAGTATTCACAGCGCTTCACTTTTTCCACATTTTGTTATGTTAGAGCCTTATTCCAAAATGGATTAAATTCATTATTTTCCTCAAAATTCTACAAACAATACCCCATAATGACAATGTGAA
>JANDJT010000071.1:11019611-11029660 GCA_024331685.1 Stegophilus panzeri | reverse complement strand
ATTTCAAACAAACTTCTTTCACGTTGTCATTATGGGGTATTGTTTGTAGAATTTTGAGGAAAATAATGAGTTTAATCAATTTTGGTATAAGGCTGTAACATAACAAAATGTGGAAAAAGTGAAGCGCTGTGAATATTTTCCGGATGCACTGTAAGTGATAACAGTGAACAGAACTTGTTTCATGGATGCCCCACAACAGTAAAAGGTATGACCTTTCATTCTTTAAATAAATAAAAAGTTGTAATTGTTGGCAATTTGCGGTGTTAATACACAAATAAAACAGTAACACCTGCATTGCACCGCCCCATTGTTGATCATTTTCCTTTTTCAAAATCCTTGCCTTTTTTGGGTGTAAAATTGTTGAAATTGACCAATCCTTCAGCTGTACTTTTTTTTTTTGCAAAACCTCCACTGTAATATGCCTCATTTAAAAAAAAACAAACAAAAAAAAGCTGTTAAGCTAGTACTGAAATCCTCAGGTATGCCAGTAAGAATAAACTTCCTGTTATGGAAGGCCAGCAGGAACAGCATGTTAAGCCATCACAACCCCCCTACCCCCAACCTAATCAGCTCCAGCAGCTGTGCTTCAGAGGGTCATATGCAGATTTGTCAAGGTATTGACATCAGAACCATGAATAATTCTGAATGCACAGGTTTCTGTCATCTGCAGTTACAAGGCACCTACAAGCCAGAAGTATACATACACCTAGCCTAAAGATATTCAATCTCAGTTTTTCACAACTCCACACATTTCATTTGGCAAGTCAATTAGGGCATCTGCTTTGGTCACATCAGAGGTAATTTTAAAATGATTGCTTAAAGACTTCTTTATTCAGCTTGAGTTTAGTAGATCAGAATTCCACTGGATCAAATGTTTACGCACAGCAAGCTGACTGTCTCTTTAAATAGTATGGAAGATTCCAGAAATTAATGCAATGCCTTTTAGACGCTTCTGAATTCCCAGTTGTCATGAGAGTTAATTGGGAGCACACCTTTGGCTGTAAAAAAGGCCTGCCTTTAGAGGTGTTGTTTTGCCCTTGATACCAAGCAACTCAGCCAAGACAAGACCTGTGAACTCAAACTGTGGACCTCCACAAGTCCGGTTCTTCCTTAGGAGCAATTTTCAAACAACTGAAAGTACCCATTGAATTCAAATATAAAAACCTTTGGACCACGCAGACATTGCATCATTCATGAATTATCTTCCAGGGATGAACTTTGGTTTGAAAAGTTCATCTGAATCCTGTGACCATGACAAAGGAATTGGGGACGGAGTTGGAGGCATCAAGTACCAAACTATGCACATCCACCATTAAGAGGGTCCTACATTCCCATGACCTGAAAGACTGTCATGCAAAGAAGAAGCTCCTATTCTAATACCGTTGGGTTCTGATCTCCAGGATGAAGACCTAGCCTTTTGGGAGATTATTCTGTGATCAGATGAAACAAAACTTGAACTGTTTGGTCATAATGATCAGCACTACGTATGGAGGAAATAGAATGAGGCTTTTAATCTGAAGAACACCATCCCGACTGTGAAGCATGGGGGTGGCAGCATCATATTATGGGAGTGCTTTAGTAGAAATCCTAAAGCGAAGCCTCAAGACATCAGCCAGAAAGTTCAAACTTGTTTGCAATTTGGTCAGGACATTGAGCTTAAGTAGTAACAAAATGGCTTAAAGACCTCAAGGTGAAAGTATTGGAGTGGCCATCACAAAGCCCTGACCTGAATCCCATAGAAAATATGTGGACTGAATTGGAAAAAGTGTGTCTGTACTGAGTTACACCAGCTCTGTCAGGAGGAATGGGTAAAAACTCCAGCATAGTATTGAGAAGCTTGTAGAAGGCTTTAAGTTCAAAGGCAATGTCACTAAATATTAACCAAGTGTATGTAAATGATTGACCCACTAAAAATATGATCAATTAAATTAAAGCAGAAATACATCAGTCTCTTAACTATTATTGTGAAATTACATCTTATGGAAATAAAGTAGACTTATCATAGGAAATGTCTTTAGTCAATATGTATGTAGATTTCTGGACTCATCGTGCATCTTGAATGTCATCAAATCCATTTAAAAATGCAAGAAAAGATATCCAGTTTTCCAGCTTGCTCATATACTGTAGCTTAAAGAAGCCTGCCCAGAAAGTGCAGTTTTACTAGAAACATTATCATCAATTACCACTGACCTTTCCTTTACTTCACTTTGCATTTGTTATCAGTGTGATTAGTGGCTAGTGCTGCTTCTTACTGAAGTGTGAATACAGGTTAATAAAAGGTGAATGTTTCTGACTTCAGATGAATTGCAATTAACTGCATTGAACAACTTACTATAAGCAATTCTGTTTCTGCAGTTTGGTAAAAACAAAGAACACATCTTATATCTTTTTATTTATTTATTTATTTATTTATTTATTTATTTATTTAACTATTCTGCTGTTACGCATAACCGTTTTGTCCTACCTCTGTCAAGCATTTTGTCAGATCTTTAGTTGGTATTTGCTCTGCTGCTTTGTGTTACATCTGAGGAATATAAATGAGTGTTCATAGATTCATAAATAAGTTAGAAATTGAACTTTTTCATGAGGACTGATGAATGATTCATAAGCTGTCTCTGTGAGTGTTATTCTTGTCGCACTTCAACGCAGCATGTGTAATTAATAGTGTCATCTCTTGTTGGCTGCTCATTGTGATTTCTACCGATTGTGGCCTATGATAGATATGATCGGCAACTGTGCTTGCCCCTGGGCAATAAGACGAGAGTGTGCAGTGCAGTGAGTGATGAATCAACTCTTCAGGCTGAGCCTTTCCGTTGCTTTTCACCGCCCGCAGATCAGCTTTACGGCCCCTGCTAGTGGCACACAGTTGTTTATGGCCATTGAGAGGCTGCCAGTAAAACTCATTTGGGCATAATTGATTAGAGGGAGAAGCGATCGAGGAGGTGACAGGAACGCTCAGCAGAATGTCTCACCTGATGAAATATTGGCATGGGGGAGTGAGAGAGAGAGAGATGGATCGGCTGGAAAGAAAAGCAGAGTGATTTATGCACAGGGGGTTTGTTTGTGAGAGTCTGAGTGATAGAACAAGGCTGAAAGTGATGGTGTACAGAAAGTGATTGCTGGAGCTGAGCAGTGCAGGTTTGCTATATTTCTGACCTTGTGAAGCGACATCTGGCACGTTGCCACAGCTGTGATGGGCATTTGGTGACTCCATGCTTCAGTAGCCCTGACCTCAGACTATGGTAGGTTTTGAAAAAGAACCCTGAATTAAATATACCATTAACATAAGGAGTGTGTTCATTCATAAGCTATGGGGCTGCACAGACTGTTTTTTTTGTTTTGTTTTGTTTTTAATTTTTTATGTTCAATATGCTGTCGTTATCAAAGTTCCATGTATTGCCTGATACCTGATACTGATTCGATACTTATTTAGTACAGATTCCATCCTAATTCCTCTCTGATTTAATACTGATTCAGTACTGATATTTACTGATTTAATGCTGATATGGATTCGATACTCATTTTGATACTGATTTCCTTCTGATTTGATAATGATTCCATTATCTGATTCCAGATTTCAGTCTGATTTATTACTGATTCCGTACTGACGTGATACTGATTCCATACTAATTTCATACTGATTTGATACTGATTCCATGGGGATTCCAATCTGATTTATTACTGATTCTGTACTGATTCCCTACTCATTCCATACTGATTTGATACTAATTTCAAACTGATTTGATGTGGATTTTAATACCCAATTGATACTGATTTTATATCGATTCAGTACTAATTCAATACTGACTAATTCAATACTTGATAGTTTTAAAACCCATTTGATACTGATTTTTATTAAGATTCAATACTAATTCAATACTGACTTGATACTTATACAACAGAGATTTTATACTGATTTGATACTCCTTTCATACTTATTCAATACTGATTCAATACAAATTACATACTGATTCGACATGGTGATACTGAATTAATACCGATTCCATTATCATTTAATAATAATAACATACTGATTCAATACTAACATCATTTTAGTAATAATCTGATTGTTTACGAGTTTCTGTTGCTTAATTACTTGAAACATCACAGACACACTAGTACCAGTGTTTTAAGGCAAGTTGTATCTTCTGTCCACATGCAAGATCTTTATTGCATGAGTGTTCCTGGCATAAAATGAATCAAATTATCAAGTGGAAAATGCATAAACTTGGATCCGATACTAATTTTAGGCTTTTTCTGGCCTGGATAATGATGATGGGTGTTGGGAGCAGTGGTGCCCTTTTTTATAAAGAACAAATATACCAGGTGGAATACTAAGTAAATTGTATTTCATTGTTTTGATAAGACACTACAGGCTAAGACCAGTTCTTCTTGCACATTAATCTAAAAAGGTTTCTGTTGGTAAAACCCTACTGTAGATGCTAAAGACATGACCTGTTTTTGCCAGTGCATTATTTTTCATTACCATTTTTCATGTCAGTAACAGGTTTTATGTATTTAAGCTTTTTGTGTCAGGTTCTGTCAATAAATGGTGTCATAAGGCACATTTTAGATTACTATTATGAAGTTCACAGAAATGACAGTCGAATGTCAATTTGTTGAATAGCAAAAATCATCAGCCAGAATTTAATGATTGTGACAGCCCTTAACTTTAAGAGATCTCCTAACCAAGTAATGGAATACTTGCATGGAAGCTGCAGTGTTAAATAAGATTTAATGTCAGTCCCCATATTATTACACTTCTGTCTTAGACCTTCTGCAGATATTTTAGGTTTAAAAAAACAACAACACAAAAACCCCACCCTTGTAGTGTTGTTGTGTATACAGGATCGTATTTTGCTTTCTGCTCATGTCTTGTTAGAACTCATTTAAGAAGCGAACAGCATTTGTATTATCCAGGGAAAAGTCTACTGAATGAATATATTTTTATAAATATAGAGTAGGCCTGGTGGTGTTATTTTGTCCCCCAGGCCCTTTGGGAGCAACTCCGTCTTAGTGACATATTCATCAGAGAGTCCACAGTACACTAGGCCAGATGGGAGCATCCCTGTCTGTCCAGCTGCTCTGAAACCTTGCCTGACATCTTGTATATCTCAAAGGGAGAAAGCTGTCGGAGATACAAGACAAGGATATAGGATGCACTTTTACTTATTGGGAGAAAATGAATGACCAGATATAATGAAAGGATATAAAATATGAAACCATAGACTGCTGATGTCAGCTTTCCCAGTCTGGGAAAACTCCCCCAAATGACCTTTGGTTATCGGTGTGGTTCTTTGTGCTGAAGTTCATAGTATAGACAAGTGCTGACCTTTTTTTTTTTATTTGACTTTTCTAACACTTGAGGCAAGAGCTTGACATTTTAGATGGAGGAAAAATAAATAGTGGTGTCTCGTTTCTTCTTACTTTACTGAGGCCTGGTTTTCTAGATTCTTAGCATTTCTGTTTTTTTTTTTTTTGTTTGTTTTTTTTCTTCTTCTTTGATTAGATGGAGGTCATCGAGTAGTGGTAGACTTTCTGTATGCAAAGAACATTCTGTACTGAAAAAAAAAAAGAAAGAAAATAAAAGCTCCCCTGCCCCTTCCTACCTCATTTAGAAGCAGAATGTATCACCTGAAAGCTTCTCAGACGAGCCTGGTCTCAGTGACAAATGGGCATCATGTCTTGATGAGAAAGCGCATCGTGCCCTCTGTCTGCCTCCCACATCCTCCATATCACTCAATGCCACGGTGCTGTTTGTTCTCTAAAGAACACAACAGCTGTGCCTAGTGATGAGAGGAGAACAAACCCTGAATAAAGAAGGCTGAGGACAGACAAACAAGTAAGCACCCGGTAGCACTGATTGTCTACTGCCCCTAGCTTTTTCTTCATCTTTGTATGTTTGCGTACATGTTTGAGCGGAAGTTTCGCTGAAAGGATCTTTCATTAGCGGAAACGAGAATTTGTTGAAACGTTCTATGAAGCCTATATTTATGTGTTAATAATTGTTTTTCTCATGTAAGTTTGTAATAACTTCTTGTAAGCTTTTTTTCTTATCATTTATAACTAATGGCCTGTGAATAATTATAAAACTTGATTATAAAAGTGAATTATTAATAACATATTATCATTGAGTGCTTCAAGTAAAGCAAATGATGTTAAAATTTATAATAATAAATATATAATAAGTTGTAAGACATTATTAACTTCATTTTTGTAATGTAATAAGGAAACACTTCATTCTAGATTAATCACATACAAACATACAGGCACATTATTGCGGTTTGAAAACTTTCATTTCAAAATAATAAAGCACATTACAAAAATAAAATGTTTTGCTCTAAAACATTTAAAAATGGCAAGTACACAGCACTACCTTATCCTTTGAGAGACAGGAAGGTGCTACATGCAGTATATGGTCTGCACTTATATAGCGCTTTTATCCAATGTGTCTGTCAGTTTTGGAAGCCCTGACATTTTAAATGTTTAAGTTTTTATAATTGTTTTATTGTAACTACAAGTAATATAAATGATCAAAGCATCATTAGAGTTTATAGAAATACTTACAAGGAGTCATGAACAACTTACAAAAGATAATAAGCATAGTTACACTGATCTTATGAATATGGGTTGAACAGCAAGTGTTGCAGAATTAAACTGATAAACTGACCACATCTTCTTCTCTTGCTACAGTGCGGGAAATGCCAGGAAATGTCATACCGAAAAAAATCCAACTTGGAATCCAAATTATAAGCCAACTTATACACAAATAGTCAGAGAAAGGACACTTGAACTGTTCAGTCCATAAGAAGTGGGTTTACAATCAAGGGACTGGCTGAAAGTTTACTTTGTTTTAGAGCATGGGTGACTGGTCAGTACATTTCACGAGGTCGCGCATGTCCCAGTCCTTTGATCGATTCCGTGGCCTGAGTCGAATTGAGGATGCATGAGTGAGCAGACACACTGAAGCGCGAGCACAGGCGGGGAAATGTATTCCCATTTTTCCAGTAACGCATAGCTACACTTTGCATTTGTATCAGGATGATGAATAGACAGATATGCATGGTTTTGTAAGTTAAGGTTTAGCAGCAGGACTGGTGCTGTGACTAATGCAAGATGAAGATGAATAATATTTCACATTAAAAGCTGTGCTGTGGATGTGCATTGGTGAGATAGTTGGCTTACCGAACACTCTATAGGACCACTGGTGCATGACTTAATAATCATTTAATGAGTTTGCCGAAGACCTCTATGAAGGAGGTCCTCAATCATGTTCTGTTCTCAGGGATCTTATACATGAGGTTAAAATGAATGATTGAAACAATGTGAAGAAATGTGTGTGTGTGTGTGTGTGTAAGTGTGATTATATATAGTTTATAGCAGAGTATAACCGAACACAAATGCATTATTTGGAATGATCAGCATTTTTTTTTTTTTTAAAGAAAGCTTCACAGAGCATCTGGTAGAGACTAGAATTGTGTGTCAGGACCATTTCAGGGGCGTGGTGATAACGTTCATATTTTATTTTATTAAAAAAAAAAAAAAATCTTCCAGTTCATACCACACCCAGTTTGGGTATAAATCTGAATACTGATACAGATATTTTGTCATATATTGTGTTACACCCCTAATTTATACAAAGTCAAAATCAAAAGCATTCTACTTCATTCCCTCTGTCTCACCCACAATCAAACCAAATAATGTACACTTCCTTCCTATAAAAGCCTTGTTTATGAACCATTAAATGAAAGTCGATAACTATGCACATTCATTTAAAGTGTATCGAGTTGTATGACTGAATTTATATATTACGGTCTCCTGAGAGACAGGTTTATTAACCTTTTTGTCTTCTTATTATCTTCATTAATAGAATGTTGCATTTAATAATTGTCATGTTTTATAGCTTTAATGGGTTGGCTTCTTAATGATTTTACTATCGGTGATTTATAGTGCGTAAGGGTGCCATTTTTTTTTTAATTTTTTTTTTTCTCTGCACAGGCGAGCAATAGCTCATACACTAAAATAAAAAAAAAGATTCTCGAGTCGTATTAGTCAAAGCTGGCGGTAGTTCCACACCTGAGTAATGCTGTGTTTCGGAGCAACAAAGAGAAAATAATATCTCATGCCTAGAGTGAAACTCTAAGCTCCATAGCAGAACAGTGCAGGACTTCGTTACTTATCAAAGCTTCATACTCACAAAAACCAACACTGATAGAATTAAATGTTATGCTGGCGGATTTCCTAACCTTAGGTCTTTAGTGTAGTATTCCTGCCGTGCTCTGTGGCATGGTACTGACTGACAACTGGCTGTGTTTCACTAGGAATCTGCATGTAGATTTATGGGAAAGACCGCAGTACATGGAGCCGGAAATTGTGGTCAAAAAGGCATGCTGAATGACTGTAATCCTGCCTCATTAATTCAGTATGTGAGGAAAAACAAAAGAGAAACTATGCCTAAGGCGATGGAAAATGTCAATATAGGGTATCATCAGACTATCAGCAAGAGCAGTTGGATAACTACATAGAGAAGGATGTTGTGTTATAACTACAGTGCATAAACCCCTTATTAAAAGAAGGCACATTTCAGAGTTCAGTGGTACAAAAACCACACTGGTAGATTATGATATAGTCAGAGGAGTCATACTTCAAAATGTTCTCGACAAGTGGGCGAGTGCACTAAGAGGCATATGACCCCTAGAAGGAGGGGGTCTGGTGGCTCCGTTATGCTGTAAGGTATGCTGTTCTGCAGTGGTTTGGTTTCACTTGTCTACTTAGAGAGAACAATCACTGCACATCAAACCAAACTTATTTCATCCTTCCAGGACGACGCTGTACCCATCTACAGTGCAAAAGGCTTACTGAATGATTTGATGAATATGACCGTGATGTAAATCCTATGCTATCTCAACCCAGTTAAACACCTATGGAAGATTTTGGAGCAATGTCTTAGAACGTGCTCATCATCACCATTATCAAAACACCAACTGAGCGAATGTTTTGGGAAAATGGTGTTCATCCTTCCTGTACAGTCTTAGAGACTTGCTTTAAAGCTGTTCTGGTGGCACGTGTTGGCTCAACACCTTAATAAGCCACTTTATGTTGCCTTTCCATTGATTTGATACAAAGCGACTTACAAGTAAGGCCGTATACAATACAAGTATCTAGGTGTACAAAGACTTAACGTTGATAAAGTACTGCAGAAAGAAAATAACCATCAACACCCCCAGAAGCAAGTGTAGGATAGCTGGAGGAAGAACAGAGGGAGCAACAATTAAACACACACAGTGCCACAAACATTGTGACCAAGCAATCAGTCAAACCACAAATAAAACCGTTATGATACACCAATAATGTATGATTAATTGTGTTTAAAAAGATAACCGCATTGCACCACCTGTGTAAAAATAAACACACATAGACACAGACAGAGGAAGACCTGAGGCTGTTTTCCCATCAGTGTTTAGTTACCTGAGAAAGAGCTGTGTCTTTTTGTGTTCTTGATGCTTGAGTGGAAATCTAGAGAGTGTCCGAAGTTCCGTAGCTTGTTCCATGACCATGGGACCAGAATTGAGATGAGTATGTGATGAAACAATGTAATTCTTTTGGAAACTCAGATCTGCACAGTGGCTTACAAAGTGATAGTTTTCTGGAAGTTTCCTATTATTTGCATTTCCTTTAGTAGCAAGAACTAGTAATATAAGGCCACAGGCTGCAAGCATGGCTTTTAAACAAACCCATGGTCAAACAGCTAGCTCTTACAATGCCCTCCAGTAATATTGGCACCCTTGGTAAATATGAGCAAAGAAGCCTGTGAAGAATTGTCTTTATTGTTTAACCTTTTGATCTTTTGTTTAAAAAAAAAAATTCACAAAAATGCTCTGCTCTCATGGATATCAAACAATTGCAAACAAAACACAGGTTTATAAAAACAATCTTTGTTAAATATAGGTGTGCAACAATTATTGGCACCGTTTTTAGTCAATACTTTGTGCTACCTCCCTTTGCCAAGATAACAGCTCTGAGTCTTCTCCTATAATGCCTGATGATGT
>JANDJT010000071.1:11000882-11011738 GCA_024331685.1 Stegophilus panzeri | reverse complement strand
CAATGCTTGTGCTATTTTCTTATAGCCACTTCCCATTTTGTGAAGCTCAACAACCTTTTGCTGCACATCACAGCTATTTTCCTTCGTCTTACCCATTGTTATGAATGACTAAGGGAATTTGGCCTGTGTGTTACCTCATATTTATACCCTTGTGAAACAGGAAGTCATGGTTGAGCAATTTCCTGTTCCTAGTCACCCAGGTGTACTAAATGTATTTTTTAAATATCAATGGGAATATACTTCGAATATAATTTTCTCATATGAATTCATAGGGGTGCCAATAATTGTTGCACACCTATCTTTAGCAAAGTTTTTTTTTTTTGGTTTTTTTTTATAAACCTGTTTTGTTTTCAATTGTTTGTGAATTTTTTATTTTTTTTTAACAAAAGATCAAAAGGTTAAACAATAAAGACAATTTTTCATTGTCTTCTTTGCGCAAATTTACCAAGGGTGGCAATATTAGTGGAAGGCACTGTAAGTACAATTATTATTTTTATTTATTAATTTCTGTGTGCCTATCGTTTGCAAGTTTTCTGCAAAAATGGTATACATTTTATATCAACATTTTTTCACATTGCTGTGGCAAATATGGAACGAATATAAAAATCAACATGGAACGAATATATGTTGTACATGTTATACGGTATGCCATATGGAGCAGTCACCTATGCACTGCGGTTCTGCACAATAACCACATGGTGGCAGATTTACACTAAAGCTTACTACAGCTGATAAAATACACATTTAAATAACGCTGGAATGGAAACAAGAGCAAGGCTGTGAAGGAGAATATTTGTCTAGAAGAGCATGTGAATAAAGAAAAGGTTCACGTTGCTATACGAAGTAGAAGCACTACAACACAGCTCTTATACAATACCTAATGTTGCTGAAACACACTCGGACTTGCTTAGCTCAGAGCATAATGCTGATGCTGGATAAAATAAATGAGTAATCTGCCTGAACAGGACTTTTTCTTTGCAGCCCAAATGTTGCAACTAATAGCTTACAAATGTACTGCTGAGAAGCCTGACTAAGAGGTACACTTACAATATATTACTTTAGTGGGAAATGCTTGCAAAAAAAATCTGAAACCAGTATGCCAGCTGATCATTGACAAACCACGTGCCAAGTACTGAGTGCTAGCTGAATAAATATGTTGACTGTGGGACATAAACCCTGCTGGAAAAATAATAGAAACCGTCCCAGAAATTCTAATGGTTTCCACTACAAATACCATTACAAACCATCAGCGAACCATTAAAACCATTACCATTACTATTATTGGTCCTTAATGGTATCCACTAGACATATGCCACCAATAGAAGGCAACAAATTACGAATAGAGACTCAAAGAGACCATTACAATTTCTATTAAAACCAATATATTTCCCATTAAAACCATTAAAATTTCTATGAGGGTTTCCATTGTGTTCTATTGTTTTGTAGCAGGGAAATCAAGCTTAGTATTACAGTGTACATTTAATACCCATGTTCCCTATATGCATTAAGGCTCATCAGCTTTAGGTTGTTTATTATATTTTTATTTTTTATGAATATGGCGGATATTGATTAAAAAGTATTGTAATTGCTTAAAATGTAACTGATGATATTTCACTAAGAACATATAAAAATAAGTAACTGACTGGTAGAATTGTCTGGAAGAATGCATTATCATTTTGAGAGATCTTATTTTTTGAGATCCTGGCATCAAGTGTTTATTTACATTATTTTTATTTATGATGAATTTTGCTGAATGATAAGCTGGCATGCATGTTAGTTTATATGAGTATGTGTGAAAGTCATGTTTGAATTCCTTTTATTTCAATTTGCATTGTTTTGTGGTTTTGGCATGAGTAGGTTTTGGTTTCTTTTTCTCCAAAACAATCCAGTGTAAGGTAATCAGGCATTTCTTAGGGGAATGCTCTGTATAACTGAATGCCTATCTGACTGTTTTCACAGACATTATAAACTTTGTGCCAAGAGTTATTTCTTATCACTGTTTGCCTCACAGAGAGTGTATGAAAATATCCCTCCATCATTCCTTCTGTGAAATGTGCTGAAATACCTTTCCACATTCTCCAAGAATAACTTCCAGTTGAAGAATAAACTTTGCGAGCATTAGTGGAATGTAAGGCTGTACGATATGGCACTATAATATGATGTCACATTACACTTTTCTGTGATATATTTTTATACATTTTTACATTAAAATAATTATTTATTTACAAACTGACTGGAAGTAGTCGATTTGATGTTAAAATTTTATACTTCAAATGTTTAATCTTTAACTTTTTTAAATTGTAAAAAAAGAGATTTATATTTTTTTTTTTCTTCTTTTCCTGATGTACTTACAGTTTATTATTTTTATTAATGTATATTCAATGATTAATACCTATAAATTGTGATATATATTGTAATAATGTCTTGAATCATGATTTGATATTTCCACCCCTAGTGGTATGGGTAATTTTAGATATGTCAAATGTTGAAAATGATCATCAATTGAAATATATAAATAATTATATATACTGATCAGCCATAACATTAAAACCATTGACAGGTGCCGCTGTAACAAAATAACTAAGGGTAGGGTATATTAGGCAGCAAATGAACAGTCAGTTCTTGAAGTTGATGTGTTGGAAGCAGGAAAAATGGGCAAGCGTAAGGATCTGAGCGACTTTCACAAGGGCCACATTGTGTCTAGATGACTGGGTCAGAGCATCTCCAAAATGGCAGGTCTTGCGGGGTGTTCCTAGTATGCAATGGTTAGTACCTAACAAAGTGGTCCAAGGAAGGACAACCAGTAAACCAGCAACAGGTTCATGGGTGACCAAGGCTCACTGATACTGCGCCCTGCCACACTGCAAAAATCGTTCAGTGATGGGTTAATGAACATGACAAAGAGGTCAAGGTGTTGACTTGACCTCCAAATTCTCCAGATCTCAATCCGATCAAGCATCTTTGGGATGAGCTGGACAAACAAGTCCGATCAATGGACTCTCCACCTCGCAACTTACAGGACTTAAAGGATCTGCTGCTAACGTCTTGGTGGCAGATTCCACAGCACACCTTCAGAGGGGTTGTGGGGTCCATGTCTCGATGGGTCAGAACTGTTTTGGTTGCACAAGGGGGACCTACGCAATATTAGGCTGGTGGTTTTAATGTTATGGCTGATCAGCGTATGTGTATGGAAAGCATAGATAAACCTTATAGTAGTTCCAGACAGACTGTTATACCTCAGGTAAACATGATTTTCTTTTCCCCGCACTTGTTCCCTCTCTGTGTGACAGTTTCTCCCCCTGTTCTGTTTCTCTCCCACATTCTGTGCCCGTGGGCCCTAACTGAGGCATGGGCTGTTGAAGTCCAAGGCCAGAGTGGAGAGAGGATGAGAAAGTGTGTTCCTGTGGTGTGTACCAAGTCCCTCCACCCCTGTCCTCCTCCGTCTTCTCTGTGGCTGTTGTAGAGCTACTGTTTAGTCTGCTCAGCTCTGTTCTCAGCCTGTAGATCAAAACAGTGCTACTCTGCCGCACCACACCGGGAGCTTCCATTGTTTTCATTTGTGTGTGTGACCAGGGCTCTCTAACCTCACATATTTTTCTCTCGCTCATTTTGGAGGTCAGGGCTAAATTTTGGACAGAAGCGCTTTGTTTTCCATGTTTCATTCTTCTTTCTCTATGATTCAGATACACTTTGGATGAATTTGGCACAGCGAGGCGCAGCACGGTGGTCCGTGGCTTCATCGACGCACTAACACGAGGGGGACCAGGGGGCACGCCCAGACCAATAGAGATGCATTCACATGATCCTATGAGGTAAAACACAATGACACAATGTGCACAATCACCTTATACCCATCCTTTCAAAAGCACATTGAAAACCCAATAGCTTTTTTTTTTTTTTTTTTTTTTTCAGCTCAAAACATAAACCGGTTGTTTCACAGCTAATTGAGGGTCATCTTCAGGGCCATGTTGTCATTTAGCGCTAAAAGCCACTTCATATCTCATTACATTACACACACAGCACTCATCCTCATACCGACCTTTTTATTTTTTTGGCTGTCTCTAAAGTGACAAATTCAATTCAGGCCCCTAAAGACATTAAAAGCAAGCTTCCATGAAATCCTCAGGTCTTCTTCAAGGAATCAGTTAACCTAGAGGGGGTTCAGTGAAAGTGCAGGTGGTCAGATGTATGGATTTCTGGATACTACAAGTGTGCCATCCTGTTGCTTTTCTATCATCCTCCTCTCAGAACATCTCTAAGGACCTGGAGAGGGAACAGCAGGTTCTCAGTAGAATGCTGATAAGACACGAGATGTGCAGTTCTCAGAGCTACAGATCGTCTCTGTTAAAGAAAATAACTGTAGCGTAATGACAAGCTGCTCGATATCCGTGTCCTGTGGTTATATATCATCGTGTTGGAGACACTCATTCCTAATGCTAATGTGCCTGTCTTAGTGAGGATCACTGGTTTTGTTCAGAATCGTGGACATGTTTGTTTGAAAATCTGTACACATTGGTGACAAATTAAATGGAAAAAATGGTGGCTTTAGGGTTGTTGTTTTTGGGGTATTTTGATGGCATGTTTGGGTCACTGCACATCAAAACAAAGTTCTTCTGACTGATCACCTTTATCCTATGATGGAACATTTCTGTCCTGATGGGAGTGGTCTCTTCCAGGACGCCTCGTCCCCGTCCACATGGCACGAGGGCTCAGTGAATGGTTTGAGGAGGATGAAAATGATGTAAATCATGTGCTATGGCTTTCAGTCAAGAGATGTCATCCTGAACACCTATGTGAGATTTTTGAGTGACTTGTTTAGACAGCACTCTCCACCACCATCATCAAAACAACACCTGAGGGAATGTCTTTTGAAAGAATGGTGTTTATCCCTCCAGTACAGTTCCAGAGACTTGTAGAATCTGTGGCAAGGGGCATTAAAGCTGCTTTTGTTGTGGCCGAAAACCTTACTTTTTTTTTTTTTTTTTTTTTTTTTTTACATTTCCTTTAATTTGTCAACTATTTTGTACATTATATAGCGAGGTTGTAAAAATTCACAAAGTTTCTACAGAAATAGGAGTTTCAGATAAAGGTGCTTCTTTAGATTCATACTCAGAACTGAAAAACAAAAAACTTTTGCCATTTAAAAAAAAAAAAAAAACGTTCACTTTGAGAGCCTTATACTCTTGACTTTCGGTTTTGTTCACTCTCTTTCTTTAACACTAACATGCCAAATATACGCAAAACCTGAACAGCTTAGTGTGAGGTCTTGGCAATGACGCCGAAGAGTATAATGTTTAGGCTGCATGTGTGTGTGTTGATGTGTTAGGTATGTAGGGGACATGCTGGCATGGCTGCACCAAACCACAGCCTCGGAGAAGGAGCATCTGGAGGCTCTGCTCAAACAAACTACAGGGCAAGGTACATTATCTATAAGGCCTATAAATACAGTATAGCTCTCAAACCTGCTATGAAAAGGATTTTGGACATTGGAAAACCAATTCCTAAAATGAAATAAGAGCGGGTTCATTCTCCATGAAAATATTTTTTGTGCTTTTAAAAAAACCCAAACGATTTCTCTTGCATTAACAGTTAATCACAGCTGTATGAACATTTTTGTTTTAAATATAATTTCTGTGTAGACTGTTCTTAAATGTGTATATTTTAATGAGATTCTAATGGCATATTAAGGGCACTAGTTTTGGTTAAGTTAAAACCTTTTATACTATTTGCATTTACAGTAATTTATGTAGTCATTAGAAAGCATCAATAAGAAGCACAACTTGTGTAAGCAGTGGTGATGTCCTGTGTGTGTGTGTGTGTGTGTGTGTGTGTGTTGTACAGGTGTTGAGGACAGCATGCAGGAGATTGTTGGCCACATAACTGAAGGAGTATGTAGACCACTTAAGGTAAGGGAAAAGGTTACATGGATTGTACATGGGCACTGCATCTTTAGTTTAACCAGTTCACTTCCTATTGTAGCGCAGGTTGCCTTCGTGCTACTCAAATAAGCTCTTAACTTTCCTTAGACTGATAGTGCATTCCATTCTGAAATGATGAAACTTATATAGGGCACTTCAAAATGGGACACATGCACAGCAGCTATTTGCTAAGAGAAAAGCATTTACTCTGAATGGCTCTCCAAACCTGTCTTTCAACTAGGGGACTGTTTGCTCCCAAGATTCCTTGTGCTGCTTTTATGCAGAATGGGGGGGGAAGTCATCCAAACTGGAGAATATACTTATAAATAATAAGTATACTTACCAAGTCCAAGTACAAAACAAAGCAACATCACATAATAATAATAATAATAATAATAATAATAATCATTGTATAGCGCGGAGCCTTCAGAGGGAGTAGGATATAGTCCCGATCACTTCAGAATCTATAGCCTATACTACAATACACTCTTCTAATAGTAGCTCCAGCTGCAAGGTTTACATTAATACACTCGTTTTTATATGTTATCGTTTCTGTAGTAACAACTTACACTGGGATTTGTATGGCAGACTCTCTGCATAAACAGATTAAAAAATATATATATATAATCTTTGATATGTTGACTTTATCCATTTTGTGTTTTATTTCTTACTTTACAGATATAGCACATTCTTTTTCACTCCATTACATTTCTACCAGAAAGATCCACTTTGGAAACTTTTCTCTTTCTCATAATGCTCTTGGCTTCCTGTGTTTCATGCAGGTGAGGATTGAGCAGGTGATAGTGGCAGAACCAGGAGCTGTGCTGCTCTACAAACTCTCCAACCTGCTCAAGTTCTACCACCACACCATCAGGTACAGTTGGATTACCCACTGATGAACGAACGCTTAACATTCACTTAACATACAGACAAATAATCTCACGCTGTTTCTTTCTCATTTGCTCTCAGTGGAATCATCGGCACGAGTGTTGTGTCTTTATTGATTACTATAGAGGAGATGCATGTTCTCAGTAAGAAGATGTTCTTCAACAGCCTCAGTCTCCATGCCAGCCGGCTCATGGACAAGGTAAATAAGTTACAGGGATTAATTAGGGCTTGTTCATAATGTAGTTTTCTTTGTACATATAGTTTGTACATCATAAATGGTTGGTACAGCAAGGGAATGGGAGATAGAGAATGCAAAAACCTTGATGTTCCGTTGGAATCCAAACATGTTCTGAGTAGGAACCGACTTTAAAAGATATTTAGTATTAATGCAGGTTAAATGATCTGAGAATATTAGGAAGTTCTTGATATTTTTTATTTCAGATTTGTCGGGAAGTTTGTTCAGTATTTGTGTAAGGAATGATACAATTCGGGGTGTCGGGTTACAGGAAACTAATCAACGACAGGGTGATGTGATATGTCCTGACGCGAAGCTGAGTTACCACCCCAAAGTTGATTATTTTCTTATAACTGCATGTCCCAAAGTGTTTTCTTTCTCAGATGCCAAAGCAATGTGCCACTGATGCTTTATAATACTTTATCAGTTTATAGTTCGCTTACGTCGGCGCAGCTACAAACATTTAGGGCAAGTTGGTAAGAATAAAAAACAAAACAAAAAAAACCCCAGCTTGTCATGTTTGCCATGTTGAAGACTTTCCCGTGGCAGAAAACATACTGACTGTTACAAAGCACTAGCACTGAAGACTCCTTGGCTTTTTTTTAAATTTTATTTTATTTTTTTTTAATAGAAGGAGATAGTGTCACCATCAACAATCATATTAACAATGATAGGTTTTCCTTGGTTAAATACCAACACGTTTATTAAATCCATTTATTATTCGTGTTGGACTATGTCTACGTCCCTGTGAATTGGTTGTTATTGTAGAGATGATCAAATTATTGGAATAAGCAGTAATTCCTTGCTGTCATAATTACTGCCATTTTATTTTATAGAACATGAATCAACACCTTCTAAGCAATCAGAATAGATTATTTCATTAATGTGCATTATCCTAAATACTCTATTTAGTCCTATCATTTTTTTCTATGTAGATCACCTTGGACTCAAAATGGAAATGTGCTATATCACTAAAGGATATTTTTATGTACATTATGTCTGGGCGTTGCATAAACAAAAATAGTGAAGGTCAACTAGAATTCAACAGCAGGTAAATTCTGAATCACAGCTCAAAGCGACATGTGAAATCCTTCTGATTGGTTTCGGCTGAGGTCAATAACCTCGGAAGAACGTGTACCTTGTAAACAGCAGGGACACACGCCTCAGCTTAAATGATTACACCAGGCAACAAAACAGCAACCTCACATTGGCGCCTCTTAAATTACCACCAAAATATCAGCGAACACGGTCGAACTTCCTCAGAAGGCGGTTTCATTGACAGGTCGATCAATTGAAACAACAAGGTGGTCTCACCACTCTACAGAGAGAATCGTCACCTTAGCAGCATACTAATTGAATAAGCTCAGGCTCAGGGAGGTTACATATCAGGGGCCAGTGGCAGGTGCCAGGAACGCTGGCCAGAGCTAATGAGCTCCATTAGATGCTTCAGAGAAGCAGGGCTTACTGGCATGGAGAGATGGCTAGAATAGCTCACTTTTTATTAGTAAGCATTGGAAGGGTTCGTTGTACTCTCTCATGTTAGCAGATGTTGTTTGAAGTGACCAAGTGGCACTTGGTGGAAATGACACAGAAATATTTAATATACTGTATTTACTGTATACTGTGTAAATTGTGCTAATTATAATCAGTTTAAATGAAGTCAGATATTTATTCTTGGAAACTGGTTGAAAAGGATTAGAAAAAGCCATGCTCCTTCATGTTTGGCAGTAAATGATAAACAGTATTTTTTTGCAACAACTTCTTCAAATAAACAGTCAACAAAATAGGAGTAGTAACACTAGAAGTAAAAGTATTTAGTATATAAATAAAAATTTTAGTTAAAAAAAAGGTTTTGATTTGTACTTGTTGGGCACGTTTGCCTCGCACCTCCAGCATTAGGGGTTTGATTCCCGCCTCCGCCCTATGTGCATGGAGTTCACACGTTCTCCCCGTGCTTCAGGGGGTTTCCTGCGGGTACTCCGGTTTCCTCTCCCGGTTCAAAAACATGTTGTAGGCTGATCTCTAAATTGTCCGTAGTTTGTTATTGTGTTTGAGATCACGATCCAGGGTGTCCCCTGCCTTGTACCTTGAGTCCCCTGAGATAGGCGACTCTGTGTAGGATAAGCGGTACAGAACATAGATGGATGAATAGATTTTGTACTTGTTATCTAAGTAAAATAGGAAAGTAAAATAGGATGTCTAATATTTTATAAATATTAGTTATACTGTAGTTGTTAGTGGGCTAATTGTTTACAATCCTATTTAAATCCTATGTAAAATGTTTTTTTTTTTTTGTTTGGTTTTTTTTTTGTTTTTGTTTTTTTTAAAGATGTTTTAAGATGGTTTTTTTTTTTTTTTTTTTTTTTAACCATTTGGTCTTTTACAAGTATGAAACCACCACCATGGAAGATCTTATTTCCCATTCTTACCGATTATTAAATATTTATTGTTTCTCTCTCTCTCTCTCTGTCTCTCTCTCTTTCTCTCTCTCTGTGTATATATGCATACTCAGGTGGAGCTGCCTCCTCCCGACCTGGGCCCCACAGCGTCCCTTACCCAGACGCTGTCTCTCCTCAGGGAAGTGCTCGCATCACATGACTCCTCTGTGCTCCCTCTAGATGCCCGCCAGGCTGACTTTGCTCAGGTTAAAAACACACTGATAATGTCACAGCACTTGATTCAGCTTACTAATCCATAGTCTTTCTTACACTGTAGTTTCATAGGGACATTTAGCTCTTTTATGACTTAAACACAAACAGTGTTGTAGGACCTTAAATCAGCTATCCCTGACCCTGAACTCAACAATCTCTAGACTACAAGACCAATCTACTGTTTATAGTAGATTTCAACAGTACAAAATATAAAGGCTTCACCACAAGTCATAAACCTTTCATCATCATCTTCCATAACAGAAGGCCAGATTACAATAGGCTAAAAGTGCCAAGAGTTTGCAGAGCTGCGGTGTGAGCTTTTACAGACAGGAAACGATTGCAGTAAACATAACGTGGTGGAAATGGCAAAAATGCGGAGCCGAAAAGAAAATGACAGCCAATCTTAGGCCTCATTTGTGAAACAGGGTAGGTTTTTCCTGAAGACTTATGAATGCCTGGGTAGCTTTAAGGAACTGTCTTACTTATTTCCACAACCAAAGGAGGACACAAATACTAGATTTTACTAGAATGTTCCAATTTGTAGTGCGTAATGCTAAAACAGCAGGACAGTGACCCAAACTGCACAAGGCAACTAATGTGTTAAGGACAAAAGGTAGAATGCTTTGGACTTCAACGTAATTAAAACACAGATCTGTCCAATTATTATCCAACAATTAACCAAATGAATAATTAATACATGCTTAATTATCAGGTTTTTTTATTATTCATTTTATTTCCATCATTACTATTTACTATTTACATTACTGTTACACTGTTGTGGTGCTCAGGTGTTATCGTGTATCCTGGACCCCGTGCTGCAGCTCTGCACCGTGTCCGCCAGCAACCTGGGCACAGCAGACATGGCCACCTACATGGTGAACTCTCTATACATGATGAAAACCACTCTGGCCCTCTTTGAGTTCACAGACAAACGGCTAGAAATGCTCGAGTTCCAGGTACGGTGTGTCCCCAGAGTATTTAAAGACTCAGAATTCTTCATTCACCAGTATATGTGTCCTAAATTAGTAGAAATACAGATATGAACAATAGGTGGAGTATTCAGGTTTTTTTTTTTTTTTTTTATAGAAAGCTTGCCAAAATATAATATACACTCCCTAATAATCTTTAATTAATAATCATAATAAACAAAAGAATTTTTGACCC
>JANDJT010000071.1:10983695-11000782 GCA_024331685.1 Stegophilus panzeri | reverse complement strand
TTTAATAAAAAACCAAAAAAAAAAAAAAATTTTTTCCCCCCCCCCCCCCCCCCCCCTGCATGAAAGCTGTTTTCATGAAGTCCTTGTCATCTCTGGCAGTAATACAGCTGATGAAAGATAATGACAGAGGACTCGTGTGTGTGTGTGTGTGTGTGTGTGTGTGTGTGTGTGTGTGTGTGTGTGAATTTTTTTGTTTTCTTTGTCTTTTGTTGTGTGTATTAGATCGAGGCTCATTTGGACACTCTGATCAACGAGCAGGCATCCTACGTACTGACGCGAGCAGGACTCGGCTATGTTTACAACTGCGTGCAGCAGCACAGCACTGAGCAGGTAAGTGCACCTTTACTGCTCAGTCCATTTAAATGTTATTCCTGGCTAACCCTAAAGCGGTATACAGTCAGGTGAAAAAATATGTGAAAATTGTTGGCTTTTTTCACGTATTTGGGCAAGCAAACATTTAATCATTTGAATTGATACTTTGATCATTACAGTAATGTTTACAATACAAAAGTGCACTAAGAGCCTAATTGGACTTGTTGGCATTCAAATTAGAGATGCACCGATACAAAATTTCTCAGCTGATACCGATAACCAATTATTCACAGTGATATCGGCCGATACCGATGGTTCTGGCTTTTATGCCTACTTTTAAATTAATAATAATTAATTCCACAATTCTGAAAGAAATACACATAAAAACTTTATTCTCTCCATTTCAACAAGTTGTTTCACAGTAACTGGTCTCATAAACAGAAACACATTACTCTAATTAACATTAACACATGAACTCAATTCTGAAGATTAAAGTAAGATTTCATAACTTATTGAATGTTATTAATTCTTATTAACATTGACTGAAAACTAAAAAAGCCTCCTGTTAGTCTCACATTCACACACCACAAACACACGCATTTCTACTTCATCACTGACATCAAACTGGTAATATATAATATCAACTTTTTTATATATTAACATTAACTGGATATGAAATATACGACTCTACAAATATATTTTTCTATACAATATATATACTTTTTTGTCAACCCATCTTCATTTAAATCTTTCAACAGTGTACTGGCCCTTTAATTCAGCTCGAGCAGGGCGGTAAAAAAAAAAATAGACTCGACTCCGAAACTCCCGCTTCACTGCTGCTCACTTCCGGTGTAAAATTTTAGCAGTGCACAGATTACAGAGCTTACAAACTGCAGTTTTGTCGTCATTTCACATAAGAGACATGTTCTTTACACACAGCACGCAATCTGTGTTTTCCCGCCCCCTTTTGATAGACAGGATATAATCAGTCCTGATCACCTGATGTTTTTAAACTATCGGCCGATGGCCCATAGCATAATAAATAGCCTTTATCGGCCAATACATCGGGGCATCTCTAATTCAAATACATTTTGTTGGTGGTCCTATATGATGTAAGAGTTCACGTTATTTCAGAAAAAAAATAGTACAGGTTGCATTCAAGTGTTAATATGATCTTCCATTTCAGTGCGAGACTTTCAGCTCTTGTCTATAAAGAATAAAATAAATTCTATTTATTATTATTTGACTTTGTATGTTATTATTAATTTTCTTTCTCCATATTTCACATACACCCTTCACTTCTTTCATTAAAAGTGCACTTTGGACTAGGATGACAGTTCAAATGATTATTTTGGTAACTACAGCCAGTGCATTAGCTTACTAACAGACATTATTGGAAGTGAAACCATTTGTTAAAGATACACTTTAGCCACAGTTCTTTCACTGGAAATAGTATTTATGGGAAGATTTATTTCCAAGAACAGGTATATACAGTACATGATCATATGAATTAAAGTTGAACCTCCACTGCATTAAACCCACTCTTGTCCTTATCGTCCTCATAAACCATTCCTGCTTTTATTCTCAGTAATATTTCTTTATAATGATTTCTTTATTGTTTCTAAATGATCAGTCAAGTGTATTTCACTGCTACAACTAAAAAGCAGTATGTTTAAAAAAAAAAAAAAAAAAATTTAGTCCCATCTTGTTTTCTTCAGGTACACCATAGAGATATGAATAGAGAAGGCTTAAAAGCTTTTTTTTGCAGTGTGTGTTGCAGTAAAGCTTCTCTCTGCCTCATTATATTTAAAGCTCACTTTATGGCCATCATACTGTCTGTAATCAGTGCGCTTGTCCCAGTCACTCAGGGCTCACAATGCGTTTTTGTTTTTTCTTTCCCTGACAGTTTTTTTTTTCCCACTCATTTTACAGGAATAGTCTCTTTTGTTAACATAGCCTCTCGTTACACCTTGTTCCCATGGTTACTCAGTGTTAAAGCTCTCATTAATAGATCGGAAAACACCATCTTTATCTCAAGTTTTTAATACTTCAGGAAATGACTTCATAAAGGCTGGAGGGGAAAGAGAAATAAATGACTACATGCACCCATTTATCATACATCTAAAAACACAACGTTACATTTCCTCTCTTGTGCTGTCTTGATGGAGTGACGGAGTTTGATGATATTAATTCTTTTTTTTTTTCTTTTTTTTTTTTTGGGAACAAAATTGAAGCCACACACATTGTGATTGATGCTTAGTTCTAAATTTGAGAGAGAGAGAAAAAAAAATGTTACCCAAAAGTCTGGGAGGTCTTTGGTAGATATTTATTAAAGTTTGATTTTCATGACAGCCCAGGTGATTTATTTCTGCTACAACCACTGCTGCTCAATCAGCAATCTAACACCTAGTTCATACATATGGCATTGTGACAGTGAAATACTGTGCAATGTAGAAACATAAATAAAAACCTGACATTCTGTCTAGTGCAGTATGGTTGCATTGACAATAGGGTAGGCATGAATATTATGTTAGATAAGATAAACATATCTTAAATAAATTAGGGATAAATACGATGAGGTATGCTGCTGTGGGGAAAATAATCAACAACTGGGTACTGTGATGCAGCATGACATGAAGTAGAGTCACTTTTACCACCCCGAAGATTATTCTTTTCATATAAATGTATTTTCTGAACTGTTTTATTTATTATTTAATAAACAGCAGTTTGCCAACTACTACATTTTTATTTATTAAATAACGATCATGGCTTTATTCCATTTGTAGTTGCATTTAAATTTGATGTTGTTGTGAACATTCTCAAAACAAGTTTGTTATCGCTTACCTACTATAACTACAGGGTGTCCCAAAAGTCTCCATACACAGGGGACCATGTACGCCATGTACGACATCGGTTGTGCCTTCATCAGCGGATGTTCGTGGACGTCCGCTTCTCGGTCCGTCTGCAACACTTCCAGTCTTTTTGAATTAGTTAATACGTTTGGCAACAGTGTTGTGTGCGATGTGCTTGCCATGTTTCCTGTTAAAGCTCATCGCAAACTTTGGACAGCTTCCCGATCCATCCATGAGAATGATTTCAATACGTTCTTCTTTTGTCAAAAGCTATCTAAAAAATATATATTATACATAAACTAAGCATGAAACATTTTGGAAGACAGTTTGCTAAAAAAATTTCCCCCATGTATGAAGACTTTGGGGACACCCTGTATAATGTATAATAACTATAAACAGTCATTCTCTCACTTAAAGAAAAATGCTACTTGTTATCGAGTAACCACACAGTACAACGTCCTCCATCCTTAGACTTTCCACTGGTGGAAAACTTAATGGAACAGCTTTACATCTGAGTATCAATTAAAGAGCACCGACACTGGAGTCTCCTTCCTTAATCCGTGTTAAATAAACGTTAATCAATGTTAAATCTCTCTACAGAAAATTTCATAGTATCAACAATTACTTTTAACACATTTTTAAAAAATGTGTTTATTACTACATTAGATTATGTGGAGCGTCTGTGAATGAGTTGTTACTATAGAAATTATACTGTTTTAGAACGCTGTTTTAGAACGAGTGAATTATAAACCTCTGCCCAACTACTGTTAGAGCAGCTGTTATAGAAAATTAACCAACACCTTCTGAGCAGTAAGATTTGAGAATTCAGCAGTGTTGTGGTACCTTATTACAACCAGTATGGTTTGTAAAAACACTCATTTTCATTCAGAAGCAATCAGGAAGAGAGACAGAAATGTTGGCAGTGCTGTCAGAATGTTGTTGTTGGTCTGTATGGGTCTCTCTCGCTCGCACATTGTTCTTTCCTAAGGTACAAAGTAGGAACCATTTTGCTAGCTCTCAGCGTAGTAAGTCACATGACTCATCCATGTGTTTGGTATTTTCATTCCATGTTCAGTATCTTGATGTAGATAATCATTACAGAACTCCATTTCAATCCGTTCAGATGGTGATAGCATAGAGGTTCTTATCCATATCAAGAGAGAATTCAAGTGGAGCAAGTGCACTAGGCAAAGAAAAAGTCTGAGTGATGGAGAGAGAAAGTGGCCTTGGCACAGTTGGGCATTCCCTTGCCAGTCCTCTGCCCACTCCCCCCATGAGAGGCTGCAGGGTGACTAACTGTCTCAAGACACCTGCTGTCCACAAGTGCAGAACACAACTGTCTCGCCTCCTGCTTCAGTGACTTCTCTGTCAACACTTGGCATTAATTGTTGGTGCCTCCCGTTCACTATTACTCAGACTTCTAACAACAAAAATGTTCTGTGAATCTGTCTGGAAAAACTCGTTTCATCAGAATTTCTGCACACTTTATTTGTGCAAGACATTTTATTGCTCTTTTCTTACAGGCTTACAGTAGGTGCTCATTCTTTTAAAACCTCTCAGTAACTGACTCCATACATCTGTGGTTCATTTTTGACTACGTTTACAAATTGCCAATAAATAGTCTGTTGTACGCTTGAGGTTTTTTGGTCAGCTGTGGATCTGCTCTTCGTGTCTTGACTTCTTGCTGATGAGTGATTGTGTTTAGGCGATGTTCAGACCGATGATTTATTTCTTGGATTTAATGTACGCATTGCAAATTACAAGTAACCAAAACCGCTTGGTGCCTTTGGATTGTAGTCACATTTACCCTCGTAGCCACATTGGTTGTCATGGGAACAAAGTAGTGCGGGGCAGTGGAAGGTTAGGATGTTAGGTGATTTAAATGTTGATCATGGGATCGTAAACATCCAAAAGGTGATTTTTATTGCTTTGAAAGTATAAATACTGTGAAAATACAATCTGAAATCTGATTGGCTCATTCGAAGCCATTGTAAAATCCTCAATATATGCACACCTGTAAGCGCATCACAGTAATTGAATTCTACATTCGTGCACCAGGTTTTAAAACAGTAAAACAGTTCCTCTTAAGCTGTTGTGCTTAGCAACCAACATTGTGTGGTGGAAGAATTGTTCATTACATTATTGCTTTAATAATATTAAAATACTGAAACTCGTTCTAACGAACATTATTTTATCTCTTCTGGTGTAGAGGACGGGTTCTCTTTTTCCTCTCTTAAGGTTTCTTCATCATGTCGTCTCAGGGAGTTTTAAATCTAAATCTGGATTTCTGTAAAGCTGCTTTGTGACCGTGTCTATTGTTATACAGATAAAATTGCGCTATACAAATAAAATTTAATTGAACTAACAGAACTAAAGAGGGTGGCGTATGCCATTTTTGTTACTGGTTTCTCTGCTGACACTATAGTTATGTCCCAATTTTCCCAATGATTGTATGTATACAGTCTATGATTTTCCTCTGACCTGCTTTCCTCCTGGTTCCTGTCCATGTTATCCAAATATCAGACAGTAGCATTCACTGAATGACCCAAAAAAAAAACAACCAACATAAAATCTGACCTCACCCGTCACACTTGCTCCTGAAGTCTTATTATCAAATCGAATTCAAGCCACATTTGTCTGTGGTTTCAAATACAATTCATTAATTCAGACTGTGGAAAATCTTTCCCACTCAAATCAGATCTGGCAAAAAAAAATCAGACTTGAGCTGAATGTCTGAACAAAGATTGTCTCTCTCCTTTTCAGGGTCCTCTATCCAACCTCCCAAATATGGACGGTTCATCTCTGAAGGCAGCTATGGTGAGTCTGTTTATATAAAAATATATCACATTATGATCTCCACACTACATTATATGTAACACAATATTCAGTTGTGTCCAGGTATGCTAGCGTAGTAAACCAGTAAGAAAAAACAGCATAGCAATAAAAAATGCTGTAAAAAACTGAGAGTCAGTGATTTCCTTATTAAAAAAAGCTCAGATTCAGGAGGAAAAATGAAACAATTGATTAAAATAAATGTCCAGTGTACTGTGAGTACCAGTGAATGCTGTTGAAGTTATATCTACAGTAGTCTCTGGAAAGTGTGTTGTGACATTTATTGCAATATTTACTGAAGATAGCAGCATATTCTCATATCACCTACTTCTACTATCCACACACAGATGCACACAGATAGCCCCCACCTCCACATTATAACTTGCCATTGCACTTCTGTCATCACTTTTATATTTATCCCATTTCATCCGCCTACACATACAGGTATATTTTATTTAGACGTGACCCTTTCTTCATGCACAGGTGCAGTTTGATCGCTACTTATCGTCTCCTGACACCTTCGTGATGCCTCAGTTCAACTTTCTCCTCAGCGCAGCTATCAAGTGAGCGTTTTCTTCTTCCTACAGCACAATACATTAGATTTACGCGTTTGTGAGCTTCCTTTGGAGGTCCATAGTTGTAGCAGCGCTCTTCTGTAGCAGGTTTTCAGCACTATGAAATGATTAGCTCGTCAGATAATGAGTCGTGCTCACTAATTACATTGCCTTATTGTACAATTTTAAAGGTTGCACACACGGATAAATATAATTAGTATAAAACCAGATCATTAGTTGCTGGTCAGAGTTTTCTTTCATTTCCAAGTAGACCACAACAGTGACATTTAAATGATGATTTTGTGTGAAAAGGCACTTTTGTGTCAGTGGGCATGATGGAACACTGTTATACTGTGACAGGCCTTAAATGTCAACAAACCTCAGTCCAATAGAAAAACTTGTGGGATTATTTAGAACAGCAGGTCAAACACCGAAATAGGCCACAAACTGCAGCTAAATTACACCCACTGAGCGGAACTGTGGACTAAAACTGACAGGAAATAACTTAAGACCCTGGTAGCATGCTTACCTGACAGGATTGGTGCTATTTCTAAGGCGATGGTTGGCGTAATCAAGTATTACCAAAGAAATGACACATGCACTTATTTTGCTGTTTCCACTTTATTGCTGTACCAAATGATTCCTCAAAGTTTCTATAGGATTGTGGTCCAGTGATTTTGCAGGTGAAAGTGTGCCCAAGTGTTTGAGTTTTCCTAAGGGATACATTTTGTCTCTATAGGTTCATGTCACCCAGTTGTTGTTTTTTCATACATTCTGCTTGAGTATTTTCCGATTGCATAGTTTGATCCTCTGAGATAGTTGCTGGGTCCGCATCCAGAGCTCAGTCCTCCAGTTGACGACCCCTGCCCTAGAACATAGCTTAGTGTTGTGTTCTGCTTAGACACGAAGCACAGAAGTTAACCTCAGACTCTGGCCAGCAACTGACAGGCCGGGTTTATGCTTGTTTACTTTCATCCAGGAACACCGCTTATAAGCATTGTTCAATAAAGTGCTGCTTTTGGGGTATGCATCTCCTTTTTTTTTTTTTTTTTTTTGGTCCTTACATAAAAACTTAAGCATTTCTGTTGGTATTATATATAAACCAAGTCCCACAATAGACACCAAATAGTCTGGTAACCAAGAGAGACTGTATGTGCATGTGTTCCGCCTCCCCACTCGCCTTCACTGCACGAGTATGCTTTTAGCATGAGTGTGGTGTTGCTCTTTGAGCGAGAAAAAGAGAGACTATCTGAGTCACATTGTTACTGGGAAATGTAGCAGGGCCGAGGAGCACTCAGTGTGCCTCAGGTTAATGTTCTCTATTAATGGAAATGGAATCGTGGATGGGCCAACCGCAGCTAATTATCCCTTGGTCCATTTCTCTCTCTCTCTCTCTCTCTCTCTCTCTCTCTCTCTCTCTCTCTCTCTCTCTCCCTCCCTCCCTTTCTCTCTCTCTCTCTCTCTCTATCTCTCTACACCCCCCCCCCAGCTCTTCCAAGCACCGAGTCTCGCTCGCCTACACATAACCACTACATGCGGCTTCACTCTACATGGCTTTCAGAGCGAGTTAACTAGAGGTGGATTGTTTATTCTGAACCGGAGACAAACATGGACATTATTCATTTCAGTGCATACATTTCCAGACTTTTAAAATTGTTTGTACACACACATAGCAAGTACAGGAATTTCATTTTCAGTTGCTCATTTTTCTTAAACTCCACAGCATTTTCTTGTGTTTGCTACAACAGCTAAGCTCTCAGGGAGCTGCAGGTGGCACTGTTAGCCTTTTCTGCATCAGTGCTGTTTAACACACTGTACTATATGTATGCTTATTGAACCAGCAGCTTAAATAAGTTCATGTTGTTTACAGTTGGTACGTGGTGCATCACCTATAGCAACCCTTACAGTCACTTATGATTGGCCTCGTATACTGAGGGTAGATTTTGCACATGGTGCTATCTTGCTGCCAAATCTCAGTGTGCTTTAGGAAAAAAGTGTAAATGCCTAAAATATCCCCACTAAGCACCTTTAAACTAAATGAGCACTAAATCGTATTAGAAATTAAAATTAAAAAAACGGTTTTGTTTTCTTTCTCACCATAAATGCTGTAAATGTAAACGTCTTGTTTTGCTTTTTACGTTTGTCTCCAGTACCTTTTTATAGTAACTTTCAATATATTAAGGTAACATAAAGGTTCACACATACACTGTTAAACATGTTTAACTTGTGAGTGGAACAAATTGGGACAAAATTATCAAAGGTATATTCTATAATTACGTATAATTCACTGCACTTTAAGAAGAGATAAAAATTCTGATTTCCTGTATGACCTTTGTGGGCATATCAGATTGCATAACGATTGGAAGTGACATTTCACCAGCAACGTAAACAACTGGATGATAGAGTAGGAATAAGAAAGCATGATGCATCCAATGGCATGTATTCTGGGGTGGAAAAGTGCAGAAATATAGGTAAAAGTGTCAGTCTTTCTCTTGCCTTGTTGATTAGCTAATATTTAATAATTTAATACATGTTGAACAATAATCTAATGTTTAGAAACAAATTTAACAAAGTGAAAATACAACTGATTTGGGCAAGCTGGGCAAGAGGAAATTTGCATGCCATTTGTGATTTTCAACAAGCACTTAGAAGGTCAAAAGGAAAAGGTGAGTAGTAAAAAGCATCTTTTTTGTCTTGCAAATTTACTCGGGTAAGAGTAGAAGTATTTCAATAATACTTGATTAAAGTGGAAATAGTAAAAATAGCACTTCAGTGCACAAACAAAATACAATTACTGAAATGTTTTCCACCCTTGCACATTTCAGGGGCATGACGCTCATGGTAAGGAGCAAAAGTAAAAAGAAGGAAAGAAGAAAGCACTTAGTGTGTGCAGTTTCACATTATATACACTGATTAGAATAGCATTGTGTTTCAAGTGGCTTTGCTGCTGATTCTTCTGTACAAATTGACCTGACTATTATAACAGTACTGACACGTTAGGTCCTCACGATATGAAAAGTGATGAATATTTAATAAAACTGACAACTGATTACTGATTTCCTGTTTACAGAGAGCAGATCTTTAAGCAGTCTACAGAGCTGGTGTGCCGTGCATACGGAGAGGTGTACACAGCCGTAACCAATCCAGCTAATGGCTACAGAGAACCTGAGAACGCGTTACACAGATCCCCTCAGCAGGTACAGACCCTGCTGTCCTGAGCCCCAGTACATACTCAAGTGCACCGCACACATACACCCACACACACACACCCCCACACAGACACACACGGATATCCAGAGGATCAGGTACCATATGTTGACCAGGCTGCTATATGAGACAAACAAGGTGGATTCGGAGATTGGGTGTGACCTCGTGTGTGAGTGAGTGAATGTGTGTGTGTGTTTTGTGCGTGTGTGTTTGGACTTTTAAGCCACCGAGTGTCCTTCCACTCCTACTCCCACACTGTTGTGGGTAAAATACTTTGTCTGAGGGAGAGAGAACAGCTCATGCTGGGGGAAAACAAAAAAAAAGAGAGAGAATAGAGTGTTCCTCTGGACGTGAGTGTAGATTCCTGCTAGGAAACGTGAAAGAAAATTCTTCAGACCTTTTTCACACTACACAAGAGCAAATACACACAAACTTCATTTGTATTAAATATTCTATGGAAAAACTTTTATGCCTCTTATTTGTATACAAATACACGCATACATATGTACACACACACACACACACACACACACACACACGACTAAACCCTGTAATCAGAAACAGTTCTGCCTTTCTTCTCATTAATTAAACTGCATTAAAATGCATCCAAATGTGCACACACTGGTGTCTTGCTGTATTTTTTCCCCTCCTTTGCCTCTTTTCAAAGAGAGTTAAATGAAATTTTGCGGCTGACCAGCCGAGACAGCGACCAATAGCGTAGGTTCTCTCACACAATGATGCTTTTATGTCGTGATCGCTAGTCATGCCTGATTGCTAGTCACGCCATCCTTTAATTGCGGGCAAAATGCCTGCCAGGCTTCATTCGTCAACTATATTTAGCTGATGAAAAGCAGTGTAGTGAAAAAAATGCCGTTACGCTCCGACTAATAATAGAAGTTTGTGTTAATTTTTTTTTTTTTTTTTTTTTTTTTTTTTTTTTGCTAAATGGAAGAAGGCCCAGTATTAAACCCTGGCAGAGATGCAGGACAAGAGGGGGAGAGGGTACACAAGGTGACTGCAGAGCAGCAGATGAAGAGATATAGCTTCTCATGTGGGGTTAGTGTTGGGAAAGAGGGTCACATGGCTGTGGTAAAGGGACTCTCCCCGTCATGCCTGCAGCCAGAAGAGCTGTAGTGAGTTTCAAGTGCCTCACAATTTAGCTCCAGGCTCAATCAGAAAACCACAGTCAAGCAAAAGTCAAGGAAAGTGTTGCTGAATGAAGTGTTCCTCTGCAAAAAAGGGTGACGTAGTTTGTTTTATTGCATGGTTATTCCATGTGGCAGAAACAAACATGCCAGTTCTGATCAAGTTACTGCAAAAAATCAAATCTTGCTCGTAATTAGCTGTCATATTTTCTCTTATTTGGCCTATATATAATGCAAATGTTGTTACTTGTAGCAGTTGCCAGATATCACTCGCCAGATATGGCGTTATCCCCCTGATATTCTAAAGTTACAACCCTTGTGGTGTTATTTAAACTGGCTCTGTGCTGAAGGCGATGATGTCATTGGCGATGATCTCTGGAATGCTGTCTAACCCATCTGGTAGAAGAAGGGTGGATTTAATGGGACCCTTATTTTTAAGTCAGTCTTCTATGTGCTTTAAGGCAGAGGAATTCAGTTATAATTTAGGAAGGTCCAGCTATATAAAATTGCTTCTTACAGACATTCAAATAACCAACTAAAAAGACTAAATAGCGACGACTGTTACTTTTTAATGCTTAACCATTAACGATTGGTTATGGCTAATGAATGTAAAATGCCATAATTGTAAAAGCTACAAATAAGGTAATTCAATGTAGTTATATATCAGGTAACCATTTTTGACTAGTGCCAGGGACAAGGAACATATGAGACACATTCATTTTGAATTTGACATGCACGGAGTAAACTCATACTTCTTTGTCCATTAGTTGCCCCTAGTCTTCTGATTTCATCATCGATTTTAAACAAAAAAAATAACAACAACAAAAACAAGCCATGTTGTCAGTTTGCTAGAGAGACCAGAGAGGGTAAATGAAATGAAAAATCTGTGAAAATTCCTCTTTCTGGTCTAAGGTCTCTAGCCTTTACTACATGGCTAAAAGAATGTGGACACCTGACCATCACACCCATATGTGCCCATTCCAAAACCATGGGCATTAACAGCTTTGCTGCTGTAACAATACTCTTTTGGGAAGGTTTTCCACTAGATTTTGGAATGTGGGGATTTATGCTCATTCAGCTACAAGAGCATTAGTGTGGTCAGGGATTTGATGTCAAGTGAGAAGGTCTGGTGTGCAATCAATGTTCAGTGGGGTTGAGGTCAGGGCTTGGGCCACTGGAGTTCTTCCACATCAACCTTGGAAAACCATGTCTTCATGGAGCTTGCTTTGTGCACAGGGGCATTGTCGTTCCAGTGAAGGGAAATCTTAATGCTGTAAAATACAAAGACATCATAGACAGCTGTGTGCTTCAGACTTTCTGGTGACTGTTTAGGGAAGGCTTACATATGGGTGTGATGGTCAAGTGTCCACAAATGTTTGGCCATATAGCGTAATTTACATAAATGCATATGAAGTCCTGAAACACTTTGCTGGGTCTACATCAGGATCATGGTCTTCTATTTGATGCATCCTGCATTAAGGGTTTAGCGAAATTTAATTAGGCTTTGATTTAGGGTTTTTATATCTGTTGCTTATAGAGATTTTGTCAAATAAACAAAGTAATTTTAGGTTCAAAATATGTCCAGTCATGTTATTGACCTGTCCTAGAGCTATATTAATAATGACCAGGGAGTCAATGTATCATGAACAGATTTAACCTCATAGCAAAAACATCATTGTTCTAATTGAGCCTTAAATATTTTAATAAACAGCATGTATATGAATTCTGCTGCCAAAAGTCTGTCTTACAGAAAAACACGGAGTAAAATGAACAGTATGGTCATGACTTAATGACCACATTACATCAGCTTTGGTCTAACTGGAGGTTAAAGGAATAGTTTAAAAGTCTAAAAATGGCACAACTGACATGAATTAAGTATTCATTAGCATTATTTAAATGAGATTATTCTGCAGTCAGATCCAGTGTTCATTGTGTTCTCCACATTTTGTGTACCATTTTGGTTTCTCTATACCTTTATGTGTCTTGCACATACAGTTCACTGTAAAAGCAAAGACCTTTAGGAACTTGGATCAGTTTTGTGCAGATTTCCTGTATTTCCTTGTAGGAAGCAGTTACAACCATTCACTACCATGACTGAAACATTTACTTTACCTTTCAATTATCACTTTCCTCCATAGCGTAGTAGTTTACATCTTCAAAAAAGGGCAGTAACATTTTAGCCCTGCTATGAAAAGGTCACTGTGTTGTGGCTGAATGCATATGCAATCCTTTCAAGAACCAAAACCAGTTATTTCCAGTGTTACTACGTTGAGCACTGACTGTACTGTATCCAATGAAAATCCATGGCACTCTCACATTTTCAGGGGAAATACTTTTTGTTTCTCTTGTTATAAATTCATTAAAATAAACCATGATTGTAAAACATAGCCATGTTGCTACAACACACCCAAATCCACACTGGGCTAATTAAAGCCAAGGGAGATTGAAAAGGAGAAGCTATTGGTATGTGGCGTTAGCGTCCATAGTTGCTACTTATTGTAAAGAGGAATCATGGTTGTTTTGCTGGGCATGATATAAGTTACGGGAATGTGCCTGTGCCGACGTGCAATGAAGCACGGATCTGTGCTTCACCTGCAATGTGGCCATTTAGCACGCGTTACACACTAAGCTAGCTGATGTGCGACAGGTGGTCAGCCACTTAAACAGGTGTACGAGGCACCATTAGGGTCACCACTTACACAAACACAGGTGACGCATTCATGTGCCCATCCAGTCCTCCATCCAACCATCCATTCATTCATTTCCCCACCCCATCGCTCTTAGTTAACTAGTGCGGAAACGTCCTGTGTTCACCCTTTGACCTACTATGTGTGATAAAACAGGTGTGGGCAGGAGCTTTGCCTTTTTTTTTTTCTTTTTTTTTTTTCTTTTTTTTTTTTGTGCTGATGTCTGCAGTTTCTTATTACAGTTTAGGTTGCCATACAGGTTTCTGAAGCTGTTCTTATATCAGCGTGGATAGATAATGAATATAGAGCCTGATTTTTCAGAGGTGTTATATTGTAGAGAATTAATACCCTTGGATTACTATCAGTACTCTCTGTCTGTAGATTATATTTGATTACCATAGATAAGAATCTCAAACACGATTGCTTGTAGTGAAAAAAGAAAGGAAGACCCATTTAATAAGCCCCCTAAAATGGATATTTAAGTAGGACAGTCAATAATAAATATTTATGCGAAAGATGGATTTTTGTAAAAATGCTTTAAAATTTTTTGTTATGGGAATTTGTAAATTAAGCACTAAATCTGTAAAATCTGTCCGTAGGGGAAAATTTGTGGTTATGTTTTACCAGTCAGCATAGCTGAGTAAACACAGAATTACTTATACCTGAAACAAATGGATTGCTCATAGATACCACAAAAAAGCATACAATAACTGTTTTACTTAAGCGTTTTAAATATTAACAAAAAAACCCACAATGGGTCTTGCTGTTAAATAATAACAAAATTAATAAACCCCTTCTGACCAATTGTAATCGAGAATTCAACTGCTCTGTGAAACTACATGAACAGTTTTTTCATCTTCTGGGTCAAACACATGTACTGACGAGATGCGGTGCATTGTTGATATGCCGTAATTTACAATTTTTTTCATTTATAAATAGTATTTATTATTAATTTATGACTATTTATATGATTTTGCACAGTTTTACTCAGCTTTTGTATGGTATGCCACTTAGCTCATACACACGATGCTCCTGTTATCTTGTATAGTCAGTAATATGTAGTCTTTTATTTATTACGGTCTTGGAGAAACAATTCATCCCACATGTACAGTATACAAATGGGATGTCAAGTTAAAAGTTACTTGACTTGAGAGTAAGACATTTTCTTCTGTTTGTCTCATCCTGACACCCTCATTGTTAATGTAGAACTGTTACCCTGTATACACACGACCAGCAATGTGACAATATGATCAGAAATCATTTATTTTTGATGTGAGCAGGAATACATTAGTTGAACTCGTTCTATGTCATCATCCACTACCGAAGTTCAATTTGAATACTCAAGAATGCAAGTACTGGGAACGCATGAAATTACCCGGAAATTACCATTTTTTGTTTTTTATTTTTAATAAATTTGCAAAGATTTCAAACAAACTTCTTTCACGTTGTCATTATGGGGTATTGTTTGTAGAATTTTGAGGAAAATAATGAATTTAATCCTTTTTGAAATAAGGCTCTAACATAACAAAATGTGGAAAAAGTGAAGCGCTGTGAATACTTTCCGGATGCACTGTAGATGGCCATTATAAAAAAAAAAAAATTAAAAAACCCAACTAAACAGCATTTCTGTTCTTCCCAAGTCTTGTCTGTGATTAGGTTGGAAAAAACCTAACCATATTTTTCTTGACCAGTTCCATCCCACCAATCAACACACGACAGCTACCAAACAGGGAGGGTGAAGGCCAACACATGCTTCCTCCGAGACATGTGAAGTCAGCCAACTGCATCTTGCTGTGTCACAGGGCATCATAACACACATGAGCTGACAGGCATCCAAGATTGGCTAGTGTCACTGTGATTGACAGGCTAAAGAGAGTAAAGCCATCCCTCCCATCGTCAGGATTTGAACTTGCGATCTCCACACAATAAGACAAACTGTTTTCTGTTGTGCCACTCGGGAGCCTCAAGTATTCCTTTAAAAAAAATCATGCTGCTGGTTGTTAAGTGATACGAAAGGAATTGGTAGTCCAATCAATCAGCTCTGGATTTAACCAGCACCTCCACATGCTGAAGATGACATCAGTGACCTGTGTAAAGCACTCTTCTACTGTATGTCACACACTTATCATCCTCTGCAAAGGGAAAACCAGCCACAGTCAATGCAAACATGCATTCTTAACATCATAGTGAAGTATAGATGGCATTCCACTGTGCTCACTTATATTCTACTTCCTTTGTGAAATCTTGGGAACACTTTTAATGTTCGAATTTACTACGACAGCCAAATTCTTAGACACCTATTGTGCGGTTAATCTTGGCGCCTCACTCTCAGTGTTAATCCTCTCAGAATAAAAGCAGCAGTTATGCAACTCTTACATTCTGGTTACTGCATGCCACAGGTAATGTGGGGAAGTCAATGTTCCCATTCACAAAATCTGTATCCAATCCAACATTTACGGGTAACGTTCATTCACGTTAGAGTACAGTAAATCAGTTCGTAACCTTCCGGATGTTTCAGGTGTTATGGCAGAGAAAAGTGAGGGGTCCCTATACAGACCATTTAGAGTGCAACAGCGTGGAAGAAAGATTACAATAAATAAAAAGAATTCCTAAAGATTTTAAGATATCCAGAAACATGTAAACATGTCCTTTAGTGTTGTGTTTAAGGTCTTTCAGTTTATTGAGACATTCACACAAAGCCGTAAAAGATGTTAAGATGCTAACATGAAGAGGTTGAGCTAACAACTGTCTTTTAATACAGTTATGAAAGGAACTTTTCTTTTTTTTTTTTTTTTATTAACAACCGATATAACTGGAAGCTGAAAGAGAGTGAATACGATTATTTAATGTGAGGTAGAATGCTAGGACACAGTGTCCCCATGTCAGGGTACATGAATAAGGAATAGGTGTTACAGGCCCAATAGAGCGCAGCTCTTTCTGACTTCCCTGTTTAAATATTCATTGCTCTGTCAAAGCCCAGGATGCTTGGGACTGAGCCAGCGCGAAAGTGAAACTCTGTGTGAGTAGCTTTTTTAATAATAATTCGACACCCTGTAATATTTTGTCAGACATAATATCAAATCAGAACGCAAGCTCTCATTTTCTTATGATTATTAGTGAAGAATAAAAAGATTCCTCCTGAACTGCACACTCAATTCATGAGATGTAGTGTGACATCTGGGAGAGTTGTTATTCCATTAGGCAGGAATGATTCAGTCATACACATATTTATACATATTTGTTGCTCTTTTAATGCTCAAGGTCATAGTATTTTTCACTTTTAATGAGGTTAGTGTGCCAATCCAGAGAAACATTATATATATATATATATATATTATATATATTACATTATATATTAACACACCTGTTCCCCATTCACACCTGAGACCTTGTAACACTTACAAGTTACATGACACCGGGGAGGGAAAATGGCAAATTGGGCCCAATTTGGACATTTTCACTTAGGGGTGTACTCACTTTTGTTGCCAGCGGTTTAGA
>JANDJT010000071.1:10955393-10973865 GCA_024331685.1 Stegophilus panzeri | reverse complement strand
CATAAATTGGTCATTTGCCAATTCCCACCCATTAGCCAGCTCTCTCATCACATGACAGTTACCATCTGGGGAGGGTGAACGCTAACGCATGCTTCCACTGAGACACATGCAGCCAGCCAACACATCTTTTTGAACTGCTCATGCTGCGTCACAGGGAAGCATAACACACTTAGAGGAAAGCGCTATCTGGCCTCTTCCACATACATGTGCTTAGAGGCAGCCACAATTGGTTAATGTCACTGTGATTGACAGGGAATAGAGTATGCCATCCATCCCACTTAGACACCGCTGCCAATTTTGCTCTCTGGACTCCCGGGCACAGATGGCTGAAGCATTGTCTGGCTTTGAACTCACGACACTTTTCTGTTGTGCCACTCGGGAGTGGTGCCAGTGTTTTTAAAAACCAGCCCAATTTTCCATAAATGACAGACCTGAACCATTACATATGCATGTATAATATGCCCACTGCATTTGTGTGAGTTTCCAAATGCAGGGTGTAAAAGTAATAACAGACATGGAGGCTTTGTCAACTTTGATATCTGATAAAGAATACATTTTATCATCCGGACTCAAATCAAGTATAAATATGCTTATACCGCAGCACTGTTGAATTCTCAATTCTGATTGGCTGACAGACATTCTTAGGTATCCAATTATTTTTCAGTAAATGCACAGCTAAAGTAGTTCCAGTCAGGTCTTGACCGCATTACAGTTCCATATCACTTCGCCAAGTTAACTGAAATAACGGAAAAGTTAGCCTACTGTCCACCACAGCACACAGATCTAACAGCAAATAAAATGACAGAAAATTTGGGTTTTCTAAAAATAAGTAAGTAATAATTGACAGCGGGCCGTTGAATTATTAGAAAAATAATGTGCACCCGAGGTGGTAATGTGGCTACAAGGCGAAGCGGAGGATTAAGCCATTAACATGCAATTATTAGAGAGTGAGAGAGAGCAAGAAAGAAAAAAAGAACGAAAGAGTGCGAGAGAGTACATTGTTAAGCTGGTGAAGAAGTTTCAATATTTCTTTATTTATTCATTGTATTTTCTGCAGTAATAAAAACGAAAACCCTGTGAACAAGTAGGCTTATCGATATTTATTTATTTATTTGTTTGTTTGTTTGTTTGTTTGTTTGTTCTATTTTTATATTATCATCATGAAACGAAAAAAAAACCTGAACTCTCTCTTTCTCTATCTCTGTCTCTAATAACTGCATATCAATGGCTCGAGTCTCTGTTACTAGTTCTAAAATGACGAGACTTGAAATGTTCCACACACAAGAGCGTTTTAAGGACAAAAACCTGACTAATGTCTTGAAATAAAACATCTGAACAATGTCTTGAGCTGTGGTAACTGTGCTATAAGCGGAATAATTGTCTCCCGTCCGTTGAATTATTAGAAAATAATGCACAACCGAGGTATATTACCACCTCGGGGTGTGCATTATTTTCTAATAATTCAACGGTCTGTCGCCAGTTATTCCTTGCGTAAAGTGCATCCCCTGGAACCCCCAACTAGCCCAGACCTGCGACATCTACCCTGGTTCTCTCCCCATGATTAAAAGCAGGGCTGCTTTTAATTCCCTTTGGATGAAAGCATCTTCCAAATGAAAATAAAATGTTCTCTCTGTATCAGGCAAATTCCACTGGACAGAGACCCTGGCACAGACAAAGGACCAGCTGTAGAGATTATATCTCACAGTTGGCTTGGGAACAGCAAGGGATCCCCAGAAGAATCTTGAATCCATGGCCAGGGATAGACAAATTTGGGCTGACCTTCTCAGATTATTGCCACCGTGATCCCCACGGGGAATAAATGAATGAACGTGGAGAATAAATGAATGAATGTGGTTGTTGGATCAACTAGATGAACATGGTTAAGTGTACCCATATTAAGTGCTATCAAATATTATTGTCCATAGTTGTAGTACTCTCAATACATGCTCAGAATCTCTGAGTATGCCTGCTGTAAAAGCATTGCATTTTTATAGGTCTAGTCTAATTCAAGCTCTTCGTGTGCTTGACAAACATGGCTTTTTATTCTGCCTCTGTTTTCTCAGCAACCTTGTCTTCACGTCTTGAAGCACGTGATGATACCTGATTTAGCCACTTCCACCTAATATGCCCTTTAGATCAAGATGTATAAGTGGAAAACCCAGGTCTAGGCTTGATGTCACTCAGTGACTCACCTACCTGACTCAGTAATCTGAACACACATTCAGGCATCTTATTCCCATCTTGATCCCAACTGAAACGTTGATTCCTGTTCAGGCTTGTCATGGTACACCCAACCCAACTCCCACTGGTACCAGTCAGGCCTGTTTTTGTATGGAGCAGCTTCAGCTGGAATCTCTAACAAGGTAATTAGTAGAGCCTGTTGACTCGCTCAGACTCCTTCAGCTAGTGTAAGGTGTGTAATGTAACATCTGTGGCATTATTAGTGAATTAACTCATTTGAAGGTTCCCTTGCTAGTGATTAGTTTTCTGCCAGTGTTTGGTGGAGGAGTCAGAGCTTCATTGTAATGAGATGTTTGCGACATGTTTCATGGGAATGTCCCATTTGATATTGAGGACAGGTTAGTTAACCCAATTATGGCATGACAACGTTGAAAATGTTTTGGAGAGAGTAAACAATCACAGATTGTGATATTAATGATACACATCATTTTATTAATGATTAAAGTAGGTTTTCTGGTGGACTTTTCTATTGTTCTGGAAAGGATGAGGGAATTTTGAGGATATTCTGCTTAGAAAAGGTAAATGGTCTTATATAGCGCTTTGTTGTTGTTGTTTTTTTTGTTTTTTTTTTAACCTTAGTGGTTCTACAAAGAGCTTTACTCTGTTTCTCATTCACACACTCCCACTCCAATGACATCAGAGCTGCCATGCAAGGCACTAGCTTGCCATCGGGAGCAACTTGGGGTTCAGTGTCTTGTCCAAGAACACGTCGGCATGTGGAGTCATGTGGGCCGGGAATCAAACCACCAACCCTACAATTAGTGGACAACCCGCTCTACCACCTGAGCCACAGCTGCCTGTAGTGACTCCATTCCTTCTGAGTGTTCCAGCAGTACAACCTACTGTAAGAGATCTTCGATGTTCTAGTTTAAGAACCCCACTTGACCATTCATCACCATAGTGCCTAAATCTTCACTTGTGATCTTTTTGTTGCCATATGGGGAGTTTGAGTAGGGGCATTAGGTGATGTGGATTTGAAAAGCAGTCAATGATAAATTCTCTGGATATGGGCAGATCAATATAAAAAATCTATTGCAGTGTGGAACTAGGCATAGTGATGTATGAGCAGTGGTTCTACTAAACCTGTGGGCAGATTTACAAGACCTTATGCATCCACCTCTCTGATCCAAAAGAACGTGTACACTTTGTACCTGCTAAGGCAAACAGTGACAAGGGCTATTGGTACTCGATGGTAACTGTCTTCAGGCAATGCAGGGTCTGAGTACCCAGTCCTTTTTCTCTACAAAATAAACCTTGCAGCTGTGGATGAAGTGGAGGGATAAATGTAACTCAAAGCCAGTGTCTCCTTCACATAGTCCTCCTTTTTCTTGGGTTCTGGGACTGACAGCTGATAGCTGAGTCTGTAGTACATGGGGTTGAAGCTCCAGGTAGGAGGCAGTCCCGTGGTCTATAAGGAGGCAGTTCTGGCGCTCTCATTTTACTGAAAACTTCAATGAGGTCTGAATAAGGTGCAGGTATCTGGACATTATTCAGAAGGCAACAAACAGGAAGTGAACAGATCTAGTACTATGCTAGGATTCTGGTGATTGCGACCTCAGCTGTTGGGAAGGAGTAATGTTTCAGGCTGGTATGGCACATGAGAAAACCAAACATAGGCTGTCTTTGAGAATATAATCCTTGCTTTTTCTATGGTGGTTCTAATAATGTGTTAGTATTTCAGCTTGGCAACACAGAGCTCCAGAGACCTAGACATGGCACTCTTATGGAGGTCTGGATACAGCAAGACAATGGCAGACTGGTTTAATTAAAACTGAAGAGCTCTCATTGATGCTGAGAGTGGGTTGGAATATGACAGAACTGGGGGGAAATTAAGAAAATAAATGGGGGATAAAAAGTTTAAATTTGATACAGTGTGTATTCTGAGCTCTGTGTACAGGGAGTTTGGTGTGATGCAGTAATAGATTTATGATGAGTTTTTCTGGTATGCCTTGTGTCAGTAATATGCAGTGACACGTGTCATGTCGGTCTTGCACTTAAGGAACTTTACATCATGTTATGCTTGGTGCTGTGCTAATTATGGCTCCATTTGATTTGATTCCAACGAGTAAAAGTAATCTAGGCAGCTCCTTACTTTATGACTAATAAGATCCACTACGCAAACATTTGCAGTGTGTGTGTGTGAGAGAGAGAGAGAGAGAGAGAGAGAGAGAGCGAGCGAGCGCGAGCGAGAGAGAGAGAGCGAGCGAGAGGCTGGGAAGTATGGAGACTGCAGGTTGCCTGGCAGGTTGCGATGTCTCTGCTCTCGGCCATGTGATGATGGATGGGTCTGGAAAGGCTTGTGGTGAGAGGGGGGAGCACATGTGCGGCATGACGTGGCAGGTGGCAAGCATTGACTTGATAGCAATTAGATGTACAAATCTTTGATTAGACTCTTGGGAATGGAGTCATTAGCTTGACTGGGTGGCCCCTTTCTCTTTCTCTCTCATTCCTTTTCTGTTCTCTCCTACACTCACTTTATTTTCATGCTGCTCTTTTAACACACTCATCATATAACACTCGGACCTTTCAGCAATATTCAGAGTGTTCTTTTTTGGCCTGTGTTCGAAAAAGCGAGTGAGAGCTTCACAGAGAGAGAGATATGGCATGTAATTATGTTTAATTTACAATAGGTGCCACATGATATGCCTCATGTGGCCCAAACCACGTCCACAGCTATGCTGAGATCTTGTCATTTCTGGTTATGGACATTGGGATCATTCCTTCCTAATAAGATCATTCTCCATGAAGGAAAGAAAATATGTATAAAATCAGACCTACAGACTACAAGTCAGACTAAATAAACACAGAGTAAAAAGATTTTTTAACAGCACGAGTGTGTAATAAAAAAAATCTATAGAATTTGAGAAGATTTCCTTTCCTCAAATATAATTTTGTAGCTTGGTAACATTACAGCAAACACAGTTTTACTGAAAGGAGCCAAACCGTTGTTATGGTTAAAGCTCACAAAAATATTTTTGCTAAAAAAGAGGTGATTAGGTGGTCAGTGCTTGAAATAAAAGGCACAAAAGCATTTTTTAAAAGATTGTCAATATTGTGTGGGCGTTTTTTTAATTTTTTTTTTTTTTATGTATGGTAGATACAAACACAAATGAGGTAGCATTAGCTTAGAAACTTAGGTTAACTTAGTGATTAGTAGGTTGTGTATAAAAATCACATGTCTACCAGAGAGCTACTGTTGGGCCTTTGAGTAGAAAATATTTCAAGAGTTACATCAAGAGTTCAGATGGATTATATCATATTTCAGTTGTACAATTTTATGTTGTATATTTTCAATGCACATATCCACTTCAAATTTACACTTTAATGTGTTTTGCCAATATACTTTAGTATTGACAGGTTATTGATGTTGGGCAAGAAGACCTGGGTTCATATTAAACATGTTCACTGCGGCTGAGGTCAGGGCTTTGTGCAGGCCACTTTAGTTCTTTCACACCAACCTTGATAAACCATGTCTTCATGGACCTCATGGACCAGGGGAATTGTCATGCTGGAACATGTTTAGGCCTCATAGAGCCAGTGAAGTGAAATTGTAATGCTACAGCATACAAAGACTTCCTGTGCAATTATGTGCTTCCAACATTGTGACAGCAGTGTGGGGCAGGCATGTGCATGTGTATACAATGACCCCAAATACACAGCCAAATTACCTCAAGACTGGCTTCTAAAAAAGAAGCTGAAGGTGCTTGCATGGCCTAGCCAATCACCTGACATTATTTATGTAGCATTTTAAAATTGTTAGAGGGACCCTTGGAACCTTGGGGGAATTGAAGACAAGTTGGCAAGAGGGTCAGAATTGAACCACAATGAGCAAAAAGGTGCAAAATTGCTTCTTACTGCAGACATATTTAAGCTTAAAGAGACAGAAACAGGCTTTGCAATAAAGTACTAATGTTGGTAATTTGTGGTGTCTGAATACATTTTCCCTATGAATTTAGCTTTTTAAACATTTCTTTGTTCATGCTTATGAATACATACATAATTTGTGGTCAGGTTTATAAGTACATAGTCAAAAGACATTTTTTTTTTGTCAGTTTGAAGGGGTATACAATATGCACTGGAATTATATTAAATAACAAAAACAGAAGTGTCTGAATGCTTATTTCCTATCACTTCAAGTTGCTTTATACAAAAAAAAAGAAATCCTAAATGAATAAATAATTAAAATAATGAATACAATAATAATGAGTAAATAATTGTAATTTCCTGACATTATACTTCAATATAAATATTCAGCTCTAGATGTAAGTGCTTTAAAATTACTTTATTTGCACAGTGGTTTCCAATAAATTATTGAGGAATTGAAATTTTCATCTATTGTTGAATCAAAGCTATCAAATATTTAAGTTTAATTAGTCTCCAAACTCTCAGTCTTGCCTGTTTGGCAGTGATTCCCCTCAAGATTCTCTCTCTCTCTCTCTCTCTCTCTCTCTCTCTCTCGCTGTCTCTCTCTGTTATTTGCTAATTAGGACAGCAGGACTTTCCCTCTCTTCTCTTCCCCTGGTGTGGCAAACTCTCACCATGGAAACTTTGGCTACATAATACCCAAAGGCTGGCATATCTCTTTTTTTGTGTGTGTCTTGTCTCTTCAGAAAGGACAGCATAGAGAAGCGTAAAAAAGCATGAGCTCAGTGCCTTTTTTTTAACTCTCAATATTAGCAGGCATTTAATGAAAGATTTAATTGTGCAATATAATATAAACAAAATATTGACTAGATTTTATTATTAAAATAACCCTTTGGTCTAAATGGTCTAATTTCAATTCAGTAAATACCCTAAAATGTCTGTTTCCTTCCTGAACTGGATTCACTCAAATTTGGTTTACTAATGTATGCAGTGTTTAGGTTTGGTTTACTTTTAGGTGTCTGTATGTTTTGTGGTCCCAGTCGAATGTACATCTCTCTATAGACCTCCCCTGCTGAGACCTGCTCTCTTTCTCTCTCGCTTTCAGGGGAATCTGTCACCGTAGCAATATGGCTGTATTCCCAACCACAGTCTGAACCAATGCTCACTGATCTAGTTCTGAAAAGTGCACACCAGAGACATGGTCACATGCTCTAATTTTGATTTCATTAAACACGCAGACTCATTTATTACATTTAATGTGCACTCAGTTGACTCTACTCCATTTTTCTTGTTGTTTTATGGAGCAGTTAAACAAGAATAAAAAAAAAAAAAACTCAATAAGGTGACAACTCGTGATTAATGCTCGAGATTGTTCGGAAGTCCCTTTTTTTTGGTTAGCCTCTGTTTTGCCATGTTTCCTTGCACGTCACCTAAATCAACTTCCCTTTCTTATTCTAGTACAATAGAAAAAAGGCACAGCTGTGGGTGTTTTGAAGTTAGTGTATGTGCACATGGGTAGTGTTCAAACCCATTAACCTGTTCCGTCATAAAAATAAAAGATCGTTAAAAAAAAAAAAAAAGGGATAAACATTAGTGCAATATGAATATAACACTGTTATACTGAAAAAATAATTAAACACAAGCATTTTTTTTGGTACGATTAGTGGTCAGTCCTTCAAAATATTTTATGTATTATTTTACAATTCACTTATAATCCATTTTTCATAGGATCCCAACTAACAAGTACTATTATAGGTTAGTTGACCAGCCTCATCCTCTTGTCCTGTTAATCTAAATCATCCACTCTAATCATTTGGTCTCCTCTGTGTCTATATTACCAGGCTGAGACCACTAATAAGTGAAACAGGATGAGAGTGGTGCATGCCTTTGCACATGGCAAGACAAATTAGAGTGTCTCCAGCCATTAGGCTCCCTAATTCTCTGGCACCAGGCCTGTGCCATGGATTACAGCCCAGTGCTTCCTTCTGCACACTCTGCTTTACTCTCTGCTTTACTGTCATTCACAGAGCTTACAGTCAATGTGAAGGCCACAAAGCTCCAGTCTAGAATGTACTATGTATTAGAGGTTATCCAGAATTTGAGCATTATAAACAGAATTAAAGTATTATTCTTTCTATTGAAAAAAAATGGAGTACATTTTAATTCAAGAATGTGCAATCCATGATCATGTCTGGACTAGAATCATTTAAATACTTTAACTGTGTTTGTTATACTTTGATAAGTGGGAGATATCGAATTAAAAAGAACTGTCAACCAGTTCATGATGAAGAGGTTTTGAAATGCAACCAACTCTTTATACTCAAACATCACAGTCTGGCCTTGTTTTTGTATTGATACTATAATGATGTATTAAAGGAGCAGGTTGTAATTTTTGGAGCCCTCTGCTGCTTATGTGGCAAATCATAATTGCAATAAAACACAGACAAGTCTTTTCCTCCTCCTAACCGACCCTACACTTTTTTTTGTTGAGACAATGTATTCTGCCTTTTAGGGCTGTAACATACCATACTGACATGTATTCAAGGCCAACTCGCGATCACCTCCCACTGCCACCCATCTTCTATTCAAAAAGGTTGAAAGACTTGAACACACTGCAAAAACTATAGCTTATGGCCAAATTTCTGCAGAACTGAGCTGTTTTGGCCAAGGCTGGAACTAACTGCTGGGCCTGAAAAATGAAAATTGCAGTTTGAAGCAAAGAAAGTGTCAGGAATCATTGCACAGCAATATTGCAAATCTTTGAAAGTCTAGTAACACTTAAAAATGACAAACAGCCTAATTAGAGTTTTTTAAAAGCATACACAAATAGGGAAATGTCTATATTCTGTAAGTGTAATGGGAAGATACTGGCTAGGAGTGGAGATAATTTGGGTCTTTAAAATAATCTAAATCGAAGTTTGAAGCAAAGAAAAAGTTCCTGATTAATACCCAGGCTTGTTAAAGGTGTCTACTCCTCCCATGTACTCACTAATTTTCCCACAGCTACAGATCTGGGAATAGGGACCTTATTGTCTTTTGCTCCCTATAGAAAGTCTCCTCTGTGTGTGCCCAGTTGCACGGGTGAGCAAACAGCCACCACTCCTTATGTCCAACAAAAAAAGTAGGTTGTTGTCACAAGTTCTCCTTATAGAGCCCCTTGGAGATTTGTTGATTAGTGCATTTTCCTATTGGCAGGGATTGCCTTTTTTGCTTTCACTGTCACAAGCAGCAAATCCCAGCTGACTCAGGTCTCTGAAATAGAAAAGACTGGTGTAAAAATGAACACAGTACATAGGGTGATCTTTGTACATGAGGGATGTGAGGTCAAGGTAAACATCTCAGTGCAATTTCAGAATTGGGAGGGTAATAACACACTTATTTGGTTTAGTTTTCATGTACTATTTCTGGTTTTTAGATATTATGGTTATGAGAATCCTCACCTATCACACCCAGGAGATGTTAACTATAGTCTTGTATAGGACTAAATTGAAGTCACTATTATTGTGTTATCAGTTTCCTTTGACTTTTGGGAGTCATTAAGAAAGATTTACAGCTGTTTTAGGTTTTCCGGTTTTCCTTTACACATGGGTTTCATTTTTGTGTAAGAACTGTTTTTGATTGTATTATGAGGCCATGCAGAGACAGGTCATACAGATTTAGCTGAAGATGAAGCCTTTTCTACTAAAGTGTGGTGGTGGATGTAGTTGTTTTGGTGCGTTTTCTTGTTCTTCAAATGGAGATTATCTTCTCTCATTTTTTTTTTTTGTTGTTTTTTTTGTTTTTTTTAAATCTATCCCAGTTCTTTTTTAGTTTTGAGTAAATGAGCCAAAAGGTGTCAAATTGGAGCCAGTAAAATAAAACATCTCCTTGCAAATTTCCATTTGGTGGTTTAACTGTAAAAGGGATTGACATATATACATCATATACAATATGAATAATTAATATTAATTAATAATTAAAATTAATTAAAGGCAAGTGATGAAAATTTTAAACATGAAAATTCTCAAATTGGGCAACCTTGAAGGCGTGAACTACATGCAAGTGAATTTTATAATCTGAATGGTACATCTGTAAATCAACTTAAGTATGTGCGTAACCCTCTGAATATGAGTAACTTTCCCCATGTAAATATTAACATTACTTTTGGACCTCTACCTCTGAATAAGGCCCATAGTGAACTATACTATATTGCCAAAAGTTTGTTAACACCTGCCCACTCACACTCATGTCATCCCACACTCATATATCATCCCATTCCAGATTTAGTTCCCCTTTGCTGTTATAATAACATTCACTCTTGTGGGAAGACTTTCCACTAGATTTTGGAGTGTAAATTTGGGGATTTGTATTCATTTATCCACAAGAGCATTGGTGAGGTCAGTTGAGGATGCCTGGCACTCAGTCAGTGTTCAAGTTCATCTCAAAAGTGTTCAGTGTGGTTGAGGTCAGGGCTGTGTGCAGGCCACTCAAATTCTTCCACTCTTGGAATTCATAATGCCACATGATATAAAGACATCCTAGACAACTGGGTGTTTCAAACTTTGTGGCAACAGTTTGTTTAAGACCCCCATATGGGTGTGATGGTCAGATGTCCAAATACTTTTGGCAATAAAGTGTATTTAGGGAATATGATTTGCCCAATGGGAATTCAGACAACATTACAAAATGGTGACACCAATACTGCACTATATGGTAAACAGAATAAATTAATTAATTCAGACACAGCAAACATCAGAAAGTTTTTGCAATATTTGGTGAAATTCTCCTTACCTCTCCAAATCTGGCATGCTAGTAAAATCAAATTTCCTCTCAGTGCAAACATCTGCTGAAGAGAATGATGAACTGGTCAAGATCCAGCAGAGCATATTTCTCAAAGACTAAAGGAACAGTCTCTTTCTCTCTTCCTCACACTCACTTTATTTCTTTCTTGTTTGCACTTGGTCCCTAAGCAATCATTATAATGAATCACTTTCTAACACAACTATTTCCACACACATTCCATTAAGTCCATTCCAGTTTTGGATTTTGAATCATTTCTGTGTCATGCTTATGTATCTGACCGGAACCTTTATTTGAATGGTATCTTTCAGAACCGTGCTGTAGATCTTCGACTCTTTTATTAACCCCTTAAATTCCCAGAATCCAACAGCAACTCCAGACTTACATTCCTTACCATCTCCTTTTAGTTTCACTGTAGTAATTAAAGAATGCATAGTAGTTACTAAATATTAAGCATTAAGTTGAATAATAAAGGAATAAAACATGACAGAGCATACTGTTGTAGGGAAATAATCATCAAAGGTGTAGTGGAACATCTACAAAACAAGTTACTCCCTGTTATCACTTACCATATAGCAGTTTGTTTTTTTTTTCTTTTTAAAGTTCTCTCATGAAAATGTACTTTGTCATGTTACATGTTATATGTCCCGACGACAAGCTTTTCTTTGTCTGAAAACTTAATGTTGACCTCTGACTGTTACAACATGCACAAATGCGCAGTGGTAGCTCAGTGGTGAAGACATTTGGCTACTGATGGGAAGGTCATGAGCTCAAACTCCAGCACAGCCAAACAGCCACTATTGGGCCCTTGAGCAAGACCCTTAACCCTCAACTGCTCACATGTATAAATGAGATAAATGTGAGTCGCTTTGGATGAGGGCGTCTGCCAAATGCCATAACTGTAAATGTAAGCATGCTGACACTGGAGACTCCTTCATAAATGTAAATCTCCTTACAGAAATCTTCACTATATCTATGATTATACATTCTTTGTAAAACACCAACACATTTTTAATTCATTTACTTTTAAATTATGTGGAATCACCATAAACATAGATGTGTAAGTACTTACTATAAAATTTATAACATATTACAATGTGAGAATTAGTATAAATCTGTGATTTTCCATGAAGTTGGTGTTATATTCAGAGCTGATGGTATAGAAAATGAATCAACACCTTCTGACAAATCAGTATTAAGAATTCAACAGCACTGTACTACATGAACTAAATAATATGCCATGACCTTAAATGATTAAAGAAGAAGATGAGATTCCCCTACAAAAGTGGTTTTATTTATTCTTATACTTTTACAGACAAAAGCTTGTGGATGGTAAAACATTTCCAGTTTAGAGGATTTCTGGTTTAGAACTTACAGAACATCAGAGACCCACAGATTATGACATTCAGTTTACTCATGTGTGTGTAACACTGGAAAACAAATGCAGATGCTTAAGATGGTCTGGTTCGAAGAGTATTATTTCCAGAATCAGTGCCCAAGGGTTCTTCATTGAGCATCTATGAAAAAGCTGTGCACTAAATGTGTTTAAAAACGACAGCTTCTAAAAGGGCATCACAGTTCATAAAAGTAATGAGGCTACATGTAGCAATGAAAATAAAACATGTTTGGGTCTTTTACATATTTTTGTGTGGAGGAGAACAATGTCTGGTTAAAGTTTATCCTTTACCATGCTGTAAATAAAGCTGTTATTATCCAGCACTTAAGAATTCGGCCAGTGTTTGTTATTGTTGGGAGGGATGTCCTTTACTGAATGGAACAGACTAGAGTAGGGTTAGCACAGCAGAGGAAGGAAACATTCACCCAAACATACACACGCATGCACTCAAGCAACACGCACTATTGTTGTTTTGCAGCACTACAAGGTGTTGTTCTTGATCCTTTGCCACCCATGTGGCGTAGTGAAGTTTGCCAAGAGGGCTCAGGTAACCGGGATGTTTTCCTGATTATAATACAAAAACACAGGTAACACAGCTCACCAGCCAGCCTGAGAGGGAACATCATCTAATACACTCATTAATAACTATTCATTTCAGGATTCATAAGCACCCAGAACAATTTGCTTTGTTTGTGTGTGTGTGTGTGTGTGTGTGTGTGTGTGTGTGTGTGTGAGATTAATCAAACTTGTGGCTGAAAACTGGAAAATGCCCACACAGAACAATGTTCTGTATGCTAATATTGTCAGGTATTTTTGTATTATGAGTTTATATTAAACACATATCAAGTCATTTTACACACAAGTAATTCTCACGTCTGCTCATAGATGGTGTTCTATGGCACCACCAACTAGTCATTAATATTCACAAAGCAGACTACTGTGCTTACTAATGCTCGTTATCTTGCTTATTTTGCATGTCAATATAACTAGAAATCTATTTTGAAATTGATCTTTCAAACTTAAATATCAAGCAGAAAAATATGAGCAGTAATATATGCTGGCTTATTCTTTATTGTCATGATAAATGAGATAAATCAGTTGCTTGCCGTGTGTGTGTGTGTGTGTGTGTGTATGTGTGTGTGTGTTTCAGAAGATCACCAAATATGAATTTATGCTAAGATTATGGAGTTTGGGGGTTTTTTTTGTTGTTTTTTTTTAATTAGGGAACAGATTAAGGGATTTATTTGTTGCTTGTTGGATGGTACATTTATGAGGCGCTAAATAGAGAGCTGTTTGGAGCATCCCAAATTACATACTAGAGTACTAAATAGTATGGGGGAAATGATTAGCCACTAGCTGTTACTTTATAGACTGTTTCAATTGGGTAAACATTAACAAAGTTACTGCACATGTCTGTTCCTAAAGCATTTCTGGTCACACCGTTTAAGAAAAGTGAACCAAATATATACAAAAAGATAATTAATAATCGATTGCCATTGCTGGATTCTTTGAACAAGAATGTGAGAAAACTGTTTTTCCCCAAAGACTTTTACCTGAATTGACATATCTCAATGTGAATCATTACCTTGCTACTATGGAGTGTGTTTACAATAGAGCGAGCATGAAAACCTACCATAGTTTGGATGCTTTTAGCGGAAAGGTGGGAAATATTTCCTCTTACCATGCTGATGTGATCTATATAGTGTTGGAGTTGAGACAATCAGATGCTATCTAAAACATGGCGGTTTATTACTAAGAAGGAAGAGGAAGATGTGAGTGGAGCCTGTACATGTACAGCCAGGTGGGTTAGCTAGCTAGCTAGCTAGTTAGTTTTCTTGTTTAGCAAATGAATGCACTGCACAGCCAAGTATCCTAACAAACATGCAGCTCATATTGACCTTTGGTTTGTTTATGACTCACTTCATGAAACAGTGTCATTTGTACGAATGTCATTTTTTTCCATATAAGTTGAGATCAAATTTGTGCTCCAGTTTCTGGAGTTAGTGAGCATCCAGCCATCTGTATTCCCTGCAGCAATCTGTGCATTTGTTCCTGGTCTGAGGGAACATCCAACAACTAAACCACATGGTGCTAATTTTAATTTGGGCATCCATTAAATCAAGCTACTTGTAGTGTATGGTTCTTAGCGAGTGTTTTGAATTGTTTTCACCATCAACGGAATGTGTTCTAGGAATACTTACATCACTTCCTGTTTTTTTAAATATTCTTTGGAAATTAAAGTGAAGTAGCTTTCTGTTTAGATGATTTGCAGGTTGGGGTGCACCCCGTGTTTGTTAGTTGGGCCAGTCAGTGTGAGTTATTTAAATAAATCTTGTGTTTAGTGATAATGATTTTGAATGGAGTGTAAAAGTAAGGAGTTTATAATCATCTCTGAACTGAAGAAACAGCACTAGTTAAGCTACAGATTTCACATTTTCTCAGTGTTGCTGTAACAACGCTTACCATTTGAAAAGCGCTTGAGTTGTTTTTCGTTTTATTCTCTTTGCCTTGCCATTGTGTACTTGTTCTGAATTCATTTCTTGTGATCTTTCTTTGTTAACTATCATACAAGCATGTGTAAAGAGCGTGCTTATGAGCTGACTTTTCAGACTTTCCTAATAATTTAAACATTCCACTCCACTAAAGCCTTCCTGTGAAGCTCAGCCTTAAAACCTAACAATGTCAGGACTGGCAAACAAACAAACTAATAAACAAAAAAAAAACCCTAAAAACTAATTTCTGTGTTTCTGCATCTGAGAAAACTGTCTACTTCAGAAACAGAGGAAAGCACAGACACATAGTCACAGGCTTTGTGCTGAGCGACATGGCACCACCCATGATAGTAAGCTTTGCTTTGCCCAATCCCCCACGCCTGCACATATAATCATCATAGCCGACTGATCAGTCATCGCCAGCCAAGCATAACATACTTCCTCTTCAGCTTCATAATTGAGTGCAGGCCTGCATTAAAACACTGTCCTAAAGTCACTGAGGTTTTATGGAGAAAAAGGGGGCATTCAAATGCAAGTTGGAAAGTGTTTTAGTTTACTGTTCAGACTTGTTCGGTGTGTGTGTGTGCATGGTTTCTAATATAGGGAACGTCTTATTCTTACTCACGCACATATACTCATTCCAGAAGCATTTAATCCACTCAACTGGAGATAGCTAATGCCGTCCTGTGCAAAATCCTTTACTCTTTCCTGCACCTAGATGGGGTTGCTGTACGGTATGAAGCCTGTTCAGCATTAAGGGAATTTGGAAAACAAGCATACTTTCACTTCCCCTTTGTAAACTCCATGACCTTTTTTCTGAAGCAACCACTTACATACATAAGAAAGAGTTTCCTTGGGAATGATGGACATATGGAACAGTGTCATATCCTCACTTTCTCATCTATGCTATTAAAGGTGTATGAACTGTACTTTTTTTAATTTCTGATTTCTGGTTTGATGTGGTTTGTTAAAAATAACTACAGTCATGCTTTCCAGGAATCTTCTCACCATACGCTATAAAAGAGGAAGCTGACAGTGATATAGTGGCAGTAAAGTGTATCAAAACACCACATGCCGTGATTCAGCATGAGGCATGCTGGGCCGTCCTCATCCTCACGCCACACGTGCTCTGCCACAAGCACACGACATTTTAGGGGAATCACAGTGGTGGCACTTTTGTAATGCAATGTTGGATATTATGAAACAGTGTTAGTGCTTTTATAAGTGAAATAATCCAGAACATAAACTCAAAACTGGTAGTGGTGTCTGTATGCTATACTTGTTTTCATTTTCTCGCAGCTCAGATTTTCCTGATGTGATATTTCTTTTTGTGTGTGTGTGTGCATGCAATTGCAAACTATTAGAAAGTTTCCATCAGTAATCGTCACATTCAAACCTAATGTCATCCAGAAGTATTGGCACCCTCACCTTCCAGAAATTACATTCCTGGATGAAATAAATGGTTCATGGCTGGTCAGAATTTTTGCAACTAGGGACCTCTTTCATTCCCTTACATTCATAACATATTTATTAAATGAATACAATTCAATTTCATTTTAATTGTATCACACTTTTAACAATCAACTTTGTCACAGAGCAGCTTTACAGAACTCCACATATAGATTTAGATCCCTAAGCCGAAAGCAACAGTATGAGCATCAGGGTCATTATGATCACAGCAGACGTTTTAGGTCAAAAGTATCCAAGTGAAATTATCCACTGAGCATAAACTGTTTTTGGTAAGTAAAATCATTAAGGTATCCATGTGGGGTTGTGCACAGCAGCATAAAGTGAGCCAAAAGTGAGGAAAGCTCCAAGAAGAAGTAGAGCATCATGATGGATCAGAAAGGTCCAGAAGGCAAAGGGAATCAGGGTCAGGTGCTGGCATCCCATGCTGCCCTACTCTAGTCAGGTTATGACCTGACTATAAAAAGGGTAAACAGATAATAGGCAAAGGTGTATCATAATTTGTTTTTCAGAGCCATTATAGCTTTTCACCCTCACAACTCAAACCAGTTGTGAGAAATATTCAAAGAAATATTTTGTATCATATTAACTGCATTATTTTTCGTGATTTAAATTGCAGGAAAATAACCACTCTTAATAAAATATAGATTAATGTAACTGTAATCATTTAAAAACCATTCAATTCCAGTGAACAATCTTAAAACTATAAACGAAATAATTATATCAACTAGTGATGCACTGTGAAAATTTCTGTCTGGAACTAAAACCAAAAATCAGAACATACAAAAAGTTTCCTTGTTGATCTGCTGTTCTAACTGTTAAAACAACCAAACAGCATTTTTAATAACTTGCTCATTTTCATTACCATTGAAGTTATTTGTAAAGTGTTACAAACTACTCTTGGTTGTAGGACTATTCATTTTTGTCTTTTGAACAAATAGTGGCATTTTTGACCAAAAGGTTTTGGTGTTGGCTGAAATTTGTAATGTGTAACACTAATACCTACATCACATCATTAAAAATATTAACATTAATACATATTAATACCTGTATAGCAGCTGTATACTAGTTGACGAAGTATGAGAACAAAACCTGAAACATTTCCTCCGTGCAAAATATTACCAGTGGATGGCACAGTGGTGCAGCACAGTGTGTTGGTAAAAAACGTTTTTGTAGATGGAATGGCTTCCCTAAATTCCCAATCAGAGTGTGTTTCTGATGCTCTGGGATGAATACATCGGTGTATTCCTGCCCTGTGGTTAGTGTTCCCGGGATTGGCTCCAGATCCACCACAGCCCTGACCAGAATAAAACACTTACTGAAGATGAATGAATAAACGAATGAAAATGTCACCAGATCCTCACTGCTTGCTTGTGCACTCAGTTCAGCTTAGCCCACATGTTTTCAATTTGCTTTAAATCAGGGGACTGTGACAGACACTGCAAAAGCTTGATTGTGTGTGTGGTCATTGTATCATTTTTGTGCAGATTTGGAGGAATTCAGTTTATTGTTCTGCTGGGAAAAAAAAAAAAAGAACAGTTACTCTGTTTGAGACTTGTCTACTACTAAATGTCAAAGTGCCACATGTCGTAGCGATGTTCTCTGTGTGTTTGCAAGTGAAACAGCCTTATGACAAGTCAACACCTTGTAATACATTACATTATGAATTAAAGTCTTTTCCACCTGAACACTACTCATTTCCCAAAATGACTAATGTACGAGCCCAGATAAACTACATTTTGGTCTCATCTGTCTATAAAACCTGCCTTTAATCAAGATTCCAATGTTGTTAGGAAACACCAGGAATCTACCTATGTGGTTTGAGGAGAGTAAAGGGTTTTCATTGGCAAGCCTTTCAAAAAGCTTGTTGACATGGAAATGGTGTGTTATTGTAGTTTTGGAAACTTGGTGACCCACGGATACAAAGCCACATCTGCAAATCCTCCAACTGTGATCCTCACAGAAACGTTTGCCTTTTGAACCATCTCACAGTTTGTGGGGGGAAAAATACACATTCATCATTTTCTAGCCAGGATCATCACATCTCCATCTGTTTAAAACTTCTTAATTACTATCCTCACTGGACCGATGATTATTTTCATACCTGTCATATATATATATATACATACAGTAATCTTTTGTTAAAAAAATTCACAAAAATGTAACACATTCATAACCATTACAGTAAGCTTTCATAAAACAATGTTAGATGTTTTATGAAAGGCTTATGTCA
>JANDJT010000071.1:10929257-10949391 GCA_024331685.1 Stegophilus panzeri | reverse complement strand
CACACACACACCCACACACACCCACCCACACACAGACAGAGAGAGAGGGCGCAGTGAATTCCTCAGGAGTCTGCTCAGAAGCAGCCTCCGGGGGGGGGCTGTCCCCTCCCTCCCTTCCTCCATGCTTTCCTCCTCTCTGCACTCTCCCCTCTGTCAACACACACTGTTTAAAGGGAACATTGGACCACACCATTAGACAAAAAAAAGTCAAACCCAGGGGAATTGTGAAGATGAGAAACAAATGCCAGGTCTCAGTCAGCGTTCAGCATTTCCACCTGTCCTTTTCCCAGCTGCAGCCGAGACCTCAGCTGAACTGCATTGGGGTTTGAACCATTTCAGGGCATTTTCACCTTTGTTTCAAGGATCTTAAGGGATTATAGAGTTATTTCATAGCTATAGCCGGTGGCCTGAGAATTCCTGGCTCTACGTTTGTGAGGCAGGAAAGCCTGGGCTCCAACTTGGTACTGTTCCAACTATGTGGCCCCAGCTGGAAGCCAGAGTCATAAGAGAAACTCTATAGCCAGACTTGGAGGAGTGAGAGGAGCAAGAAGTGCCAGATCTGCACATATTTTCTCCCTGCCGGCTTTCTGTACTATCAGAAGTGAGGGATTTGAAACCCCACAGCATTTCTCATGACTGCTTTGCCCACTGCTGTCTGGCTTTGAAGTCCACAGCTGACAATATCTCCACATCAGGAGAGAGCCAGAGCATGGGTCAAAAGTACATGAAGTGTGTGCAGAGGTGACTGGGTTCTTCATGCATACACAGTTCTAATAAATGCTATCTAGCTAAAGATATCTTGCATCACTTCCTTGAATTTTGATCTTTGACAGATTTTTTTCTTGTACATATCTAAAGTGAGATCACATGAACATGTCATCTTAAAGCATTAGAAATAGTCTAAGTACAATATTTTTAATTCTAAGGCCACTATTAGTCGGCCTAGGATCCCTATAACGTAACCCTCATTAAAATAGCTAGGATTTGAATTTTTGTTTAAAAATGACTTTATTAGTGTTAATAAATCTGTCCCAGGCTTAAACATTTAACTTCATGTTTTTTACTATAGCTAAGTATACCTTTAGCTTTCAGCATATTAAAATCATATTAAAAGTTTGAAAAGCTTATTCTCCATCTAGTCTACATTTTAAGACTGGGATTCTCATACTCTGCTTTTTTTTTTTTTTTTACTGTGTGTGGAGAGAAAAACCCATGACCTCAGATAACTCTGGGTTTCTCTTAATAGAGCAACCATTATTCATGACAGCATCACTTAAATAGACAGTATGTCAGGATTTCACTAAGTTTTTTTTTTTATATATTGTTGCATCCCAAATTGCTCGATTTTGCTGCGGCTTTTTTCAAAATTTGCAATGTAACTTACAAAGTTTTTTGTGCTTTTTTGAGGAAAACTAACTGGCGGAATTGTAATTGCACGAAATTGTTTTTCACGGTCTTTTGCAGTGATGTTTGTTAGTAAATGAGACCTTTTAGCTGTACTCATATTCGAGGCACGTGAATCAAAGAGGGCTTTGGCCGAATGCGCGTTGTGATGACATCACATGATGCGTCTTGGCCAAAAATCTACAGAAAATCTGCTTTAATTTTGCTCCCCTGAATATTGCAGAGTTTCCTTGATTTTGCGTTAAATTCTGCGATCGCAAAATCCTGGAGGGACTGAATAAAGGCAACACAAATGCATGCAACACGTGACATAAGTAAATATAAAAAAACTATTCTGTGGTATTTAAAATGTCACCCTTTAACCACCTCACTTAAATTAAAACGCAAGACACACACCAGATTTTTCTTGGTTTAAGATCATTTATATACATATATGGCTTCATACAGCAGCAACATATTCTGGTTGTTGTATTGGAATACAAGCATATCAGGAAAAAGTAATTTAGAGAGCCTCACACTGTACAAACTGTTTGGCTAAAAGACAGTCACTTACTGCCAACAATCTCAAAGTAAGACACATTTATCAGTAAGGAAATGTCAGCATAATGATCTCCAAACAATATCATTTTCTCTTGTATATAGATTTATTATTTATACATACATTGATTGCACATTGAGATATAGAATTTTACTGTGAATTTCTGTACATAAGTTAAGAAATGTAACAGTTTGTTTCAAAATAGGTCACATCTTCACTGCTTTGTTTCTTTATGAAAGTGCAACATCTTTAATCGATAGATTCTCTTCTATAAAAATTGGTCCAAACCGCAATCGGAATACACAAATTACTAATTCATCTTTATCAAATTTACTTGTAGTTTAGCAATTTTATAGATTTTTTTCTGTTATTTCTATATTTAATTTAAAAACCGCTGTAAAATACAAGAATAACAGAGTCAGTTTACAAAAAAAGCTTTACATGTAAATCTACTGTCTAAATACTTCATATTTTTTCATAACATCAAAATTTCTCCACAAGCCCATAGTACATGAAATATATTGTCATCAGTAAAAACAAACCAAAGGTAACAAAAGTAATAAATGAAGTACAAGAATGCATAGGTGTAAGCATTTGCTAAATTAACAAAGCATATACAATACAAGTCAACTTGCCCATATCTAAAATATTGTTTTATGGTTTATCCAATAATATTAGTAGACATTTTCTATGTTATAGTCCTCTTTTTTATGAGTGGCCTGCACAAGAAGTATAACTCAGGTTAATTCATCATTTCTATAATAGATATGTGGCAGTCTTTTAGCTGCTGCCTGTGTGTCCCTCGCTAACCTCATGTAAAGAAATCAAATGCCATTATTTTAATAGTATTTCTGTGACACATCAGCTGTTTGACATTTATGAAGTCACTGCATATCACTTTAAAATATAGATGCTTTCACAGAATATTAAAATAGCTCTAAATTGTATCGTTGTTAGATATGTCAGTATTCAAAAAGTCAGAGTTGAGCCTGCAGATTCAAGTCTTTCAGCGATGTACTGCTTAACAAAACAACAAAACTGCTCAACAAAACACTGTTTATTTACCATGCTTTAGAATAAGCTTGTATCTGACTTGGCCAAGTCTTGATTTAATCACACACAAAAAAGTTGTGATATACATACACACACCCACACACAGAGACACACACAGAGAGAGAGAGAGAGAGAGAGAGAGAGAATGAACACTATCCTTGTACAACCAGTACTATGGAACTTTTGGACCTGAGTAAATAGTGAGCAAAAAAAACAACAACAAAAATATGTGATGAGAAATCACTGTGGAAATCGTTTGAATTATGTTCGTAATGTAGGTCTAATTACATATGGTATTTCTGTTTAAATTCATATTGAGAAATAGAGAGTTATGTCATTTATGTAATATATACTCATCTCTAAAGGATTACTAATATCGCCATAGCCTTCTGTAGGTTGATTGGGGAATTTGAGTAACAGTCTCTGATTGTGATTATATGCTTAGACAGATTAGGGATGTGCCCAGGCTATTCGGTTACCCACTTAACCCGCTAACCCGGATACCCGTTTCTGTTACTGAGATGCCAGTATTTGAATACTGAAATCAAACATTTGGGTATTTGTTATGCCCTATGACCACAAGAAGTCAGTGTGGAAAATATGGACAAACAAAAAGCCATATCTGGAAATATTTTGATGTAGAAACTTGGTGTGCAAGTTTAGAGGTGCATCAAGACTGAAAGAAATTGTGGGAAAAGGCGGGCGGTCAGATATGAAGGTCACAGGAACAATACTTTTCCAAAAACGCTCAGTACATATCCATTAAAAGTCTTAAACTACAGTCTTAAATCACCAACCTTGAAATTGCAGATTAAACACATTTGACTTTAAAAGTGACACCGCGTGCCAATCTGTGAATCATTTCATTTTTATACAGAGAGAAAAATTGAAAAAATTATAATTGAGTGTGTCATATTAAAAAAAAAGTGTTTTTCTTCCCTAGCAGTTAATCAAATATCAGTTGATTAATTCTTTTGGATATTCAAATATTACAATTAGGCAGAAGGTACATCGCTACCTTTGATCCACTAGATTTAACACATGCAGGTTTATGCACTTCATGAGTGACAAATTCAGAAAGTCCAGATGTGCCAGAACTTTCAGACTTACACTCTGGCACTCTGGCAATTCCAGCCAATAAAGAAACTCACAAATGCAACAAACAACAAAATATAGGAACTAATTGACATAAGTCTATGTTGGCAATGTTAAAATAACAGCAACTACTGTATATAACTTGATATGATATTGATTTCCCAAAGGCAAGATATCTCAGTTTTCTCCGAACTGGGCAACTACCCATAATTCTAAAAGAGTTTTGTACAGTGTACAAAGTGAATAGCATGGTAGCCAGACTGAACAAAACAAATGAAGGCTAATGGGTTTTATGATGGTTGTCCAAGGATGGTGAGACAAGTCAGCTTAAAAGGTAGGAGGGAAGGAAGCAAAAGAAAGAAGGCAGGCAGTAGGTCTAATTGTCAGTTTTTGAGAAAGCCATTTTTTCTGACATCAGTAAATGGAAAGATCACAAGAATATTGGCATGTACATCACAGTGCCTGAATTTTGAGAGAGAGAGAGAGAGAGAGAGAGAGAGAGAGAGAGAGAGAGAGAGAGAAAGAATTAATTGTAATTGTGATTAATCTATGACGTGACTCAATCACGTTTCTTCTCCTTCGCGCTAATAAATAAACTAAATACATTTCCCCACACTTTCTTAAAGGGAGAGGTTATCTACATGCACAGATGGTGGTCCATAAGAGCCCATCTGCACTGTAGTTCTTAACTACATCAGGACTTGTGTGTCAGGGACTTTATGAGAAATGTTAAAGGACATGTCCAACAGTTTGTCAAAATTTCTACCATTCTAAGTCAAATAACAGGGTAAAGACTGGTCACTGGTATACAATTAAATCATAGCATCTTAGGATGGCAGTATATTCCATATACAATTGATTAATAGAGCTTCCAAGGCCATACAATTATATTATATAGAGCGTTCAGGATACAAACACCTAAAGAAACTTTGCAAAATGGGTGGACCTGTCCTTTAAGGACCCCAAAACACTGTTGAAATGCATTTTACAAGCTTAATCTAACCTCAGCTAAAGCCAACCATACACAAAAACAATAACAAAATTTCAAAAACAAAATCTCAAAACGTATCAACTATATACTTCTGCCATATATATTTACCATATATTTACAAGAAATGTGGAAAGGTGTACACAGTCGTGAGTGAGAAAGAGCCAACCGAAATGTCAAGTGTCAGATCCAGTTTCTCTCAATTTACAAAACATGTCAAATCTGCTGCCCTGATTGCTGAATTCTTTGTGTAAACGCTCTGTACATGACATAATCACAATACACTCGTTAAAAATGAAGTACGTCTACTGTGATTCAAACACACTGAGGAGAAAACAGAAAGTGTTGTAATAATTCATGTAACATAGTCCATCTAGGCAGAGAGATTTTCCTAAACTTCTTCTAGGTCCTGCCAAGAAAAGGACCTTCTCCACATAAAACTATGTACACTTATCTTCAGGATCCAGTTCTTTTTCCCAATAAGGTTCGCTTTGAGCTCTCTATGGTATTAAGGACTGTATGTAGACATTAGAAAGCAAAAGGCAGCAGGTTGGACTCTAACAGCATGCTAGACAGGTAGAGAAAAGGCATACATCACCATGCAATGGTCAATTTAAAGGGCTGGTGAAGACAAAGGCTTGGATTTTAAGAATAGGTGCCTTAATTTAGGATATCACCTGATCACAGTGTGAATTTAGTAGAAAATTTGATTCTTCTGATAACCATGATGATCTGTAGTTGCATAAGTGTATGCGTGCTGTATGTAATATGTGAGTCTTAGTAGTGGACCACACCATTTTTGCCCTGATTTGACCACTGGTTCTCTATAGCGAGAAGAAGGCAGCAAAATAAAGCACATTTGATTTGGCTAAGGAGCACAGGCACCTGGTTTGGCACTTGGTTTGAAGGCGCATTGCAATGCTGTAGCAGGAGCTTCCCTCTTTAGCTCCCCACTGAACGAACATCCTTGGCAATGTGCAGTCATATCACAGCCATGGCTGAGCAGGACTAAAGCAGAGGAATGTCCATGATGAGAAGCGAGAGAAGAGAGCATAGCGTGAATGGGTGAGAATTGCCTCTTTGGGCTCTTACTCCACAGTCTGAGGGGCAGAAAGGTCTTACCTGAGAGAAAAGGAAAAGCAGTTTAATGCATTGTCAGTGAAAGAAACTCAAGATCAAACGAGGTGGCTCTGACAAGCAACCTTTAAGACTTAAAATTCAGCCTTGACTCGTATTCCCCTATTCTGTATATGAGTAAAACAAAGGTAAGAAAGGTAAAGGTGTAGTTTGTATTTTTTGAAAGGGTTTCTAGATCTATATATAATTAGAACACATAATGTAAAAGAAATAAAAACTGTAATGCAATGGATATGACCAGTTTCATTACTTAAGGCTTCTGTTCACATTTTTCACCAGAAATATCCCCAGAAATTAATTAGAAGACTCTGACCAGCTCTGCCCCTTGATAATGTCATTTGTAGTTTGAGTGTTTTTGTTGGTAATTATAATGGAGCTATGTGTAGATGTATATGTACCTTTACCCAGACACCCAGCTGTGAGTAGTGGTCTTCACCCCATGTGGCGGGAACCCCGGCTGGCTCACCATGGAGTCAAAGTTAAAGTCCAGCGGGTCTCCGTCCATGAGTGTGTCATGAAGGATGGACTCCATGTCACACTCAAAGCGCTCCACAGGCATGCCATCTAAGTCGCTGGGCAGCTTCTCCATGTGCTGAATGGGGGGCAGGCCCGGTCCAGGGCCATAGCCATTGCCATTGATGTTGCAGAAGGGGATTCCTCCCCCTCCTGCCCCACCACCTCCTGCCATGTGACCCGAGGCCCCGTATTGCATCTGCATAGCTGACTTGACAGACCCCATACGTCCCCCGTGGCTCATGTTGCTCATTGGATGTATTGGACGCCCATTCAGAGCCACCGAGGCAGGTGTCGCCTGGCCATGTATGCTGTGAGAGTGAGACAAGACGTGGCCATGGGATGCTCCACCCCCCATTAGTTCAGCTCGCCCGCCACCATAAGGAGGCAGCATGCGTCCTCCTCTGCCGGCCGTCTGGGAGACCACGGTTTCTACAGAAGGAATCAGGTCTGTGTGTGGGTCAGAATCAGAGGTCAGGAGCTCCTTAAGCAGCCCTGCTGTGCAATTAAACTGCCCGATCGATCCAGGAGAAGCTGGGAAAGAGGGCTTGCTCTCCAGAGTCTGCATGGACATAGAGGACAGGTTTCCCATGCTGGCCTGGCCATATAGGCACTTGCGGTAGTCTTGTTGGGGTTGCTGGTTGCTGTACGGTGCATATCCAGGGCTGCTTTGTAAGAGAGAGGATGGGGATGATTGGTTAGAGCTTGAACCAGGCCCTCCAGCTGATCCTGGGTTATTTGGCGAGAGCAGGTTGAGATTGTCCAGAAGGTTCTCCATCACATTCTCTGTGCTGCCATGTCCCAAAGAGCTGGTCATCTCCGAAAGGCTCGGGAGCGTTGAGGTCATTTTGGCGGATGAGCCAGGGCCCGAGTAGACCATGTGCATGTCTGAGTCAGCCAAGTCATCCTGCTCGGGCATGAAGGGTGAAAGACGGCCGCTCACCGTGCTGGCATTGGAGCTGGTTCGAGGGCGGAACGTTGTCCACGCCTCCAAGTCATCATTGCTGTGCGAGTTGGGGCTGCCGGGCCACTTGCTATACTGAGAGCCTGGGCTCTCAGCACCAGCATCAGGACCACCCTGAAGGGCCAGCTGCAGGAAACAAGAGTGGGTAAATCCATTACCACTAGCAATGATACCAACAAACATATCCTAATGAATGTCTGCTCAGGTAGTAACATATGTTTACCAGTTTTAAATTTTATTTAAAAAACCATTCTTCACATTCTTCAGGATTCTTTGGATTAGGTGTGTGAAGACCAGTAGTTTTGTTAAACTTTATTTCAGCTTGTTGACCAGATCAGAATATTCAGGGTTAAGTTCAAAATGTGTGAAGGCTTTCAAGGTTTAAGCAGTACAAAAATACGATCCAAATTAAGGTAAGAATAAATGCTGTGCAGAGTGTGAGGAGGTGGGTGAGGACAGTCTTTGGCAGCATACCTTTTTCTTGGCAGCACGCCCTCTACTCTTGGCAAACTTGCCGGTGTTATCCATGGACGCGGCACGGCGGCGAGGGGACTTGCCGTTCTTACCACCCTCTGGGTTGAGCATCCACCATGAGCTTTTCCCCGTCCCCTCATTTTGCACTCGGACAAAACGACTGTGCAGAGATAGGTTGTGTCGGATCGAGTTCTGAGAAAGAGAGATGAGAGAGGGAGAGACTGTTATGACCACCTTTGCCCTTTTCCAGTAAATTCTGTTCTGATGGTATATCATGTCAGTGCAAATCCTCATAGCAGCTGTTTTCTATTCATCTCCTGCTTTTGACCTTTTCTTTCATATGTGGCCTACATTTCAGCTTAAAATCCCTCTGTCTGTCCACCAATCTTCACAAAGGACTGGGTCACTAGGCATTTTATGTACTCTAGACAACTAATTTTCATAAACAAACTGAAACTACCTTAAGACATACTCTCTTATGATCTTTACTTGATGTAAATACCAGCAAGACAATCTGAACTGTTCATTAACAAATCACAAAGGCAGCCATGGAGGTGTACAGGTGTACAGTACAAGTACATTTATTACATTTATTTATTGGTTTATTATTATTAAAGCTTTTTCATCCCCCTAGACTGTCCAAACACAGGGCCTAAACAGTGGCAATGTGTTGCATCAATTATATAATGACTACTATGAAGTCAGTTTCTCCCGGATCTTGCTAAAAGAGCCTTAACCATAAGTAAAATAATAATACTAATAAATTGTTCTTAGTGGACAGCACCAGAAAAGTCTATATTAATAAGGCATATCCGTTGGTTTACACTCCAATGCAAAACTGATGGAGATGCAAGAAAGAATGAATGGATTTGCCAGGGTGCTGTGGTCAGTCAAATATTAAAGACATCTTTGCCTGGAGAAAGAGAGAAACTGCTTCTATTCTTTTGTCCACTTCACCAGTCACACACAATAGCATTAAGCAGAAAAAAATTATTTCTGTTTGACAAATGCTTTTGACAGATTTTTACATAGCAACACAATGCATCAATAGCAACCTTACCTACATCAAAATCAACACTCTGCAAGGGTCAGTGGCAGTATATCAAAATCCATGCAGTGCTTTTAGAGAAAATATAAACCTCAGTTCCATTTCCCATAATAGCTGCACAGGAAAGCAGTCACACAGCGCAGGTAAATATTCAGATGGCTGGAGACAGGTATTACTTAAGCTGCCATAGTAATATTCACCATTAGTTAATAATAATAAGTTAAACAAAAACTGGGTATTTTTCAGGTACTGGCCTAATGGGTTGTCAGGTACTGGCGTTATTTGGAGTTGTTAATGGACAGGGCATGAAGTGATGGCAGTATTGTTTGTGGACTAAAAAGCTTCATGCTCATCTTCATGTAACTGAGTGAGCATGAGCGTGTGTCTGTGTGTGTGTGTGTGTTTCTGTTTGAAACAGCATGTGCTGTGTATAAAACAAACACCATGTAAAATTTCTGTGTAGTATTTTTGAAATATGGCCATAAGAACTGCATCACTGAAGCACACAAATAGAGGGTGTGTGTGTGTGTGAGAGAGAGACAGAGAGAGAGAGAGAGAGAGAGAGAGAGAGAGAGAGAGAGAAAAATACAACCTAAAAACACAGAGGTGATTGGACGTGTGTATATACAGTGTGTAGTTCAGCTTGTTTTAAACTTTTTGTGGGGAAATTAATGATAGCACAAACACAATAGATAAACAGATATTTTATGGCAATAATTAGTTTTGCTATCAAAGGAAAAACAATGCTGCCCAATAAAATAAAATAAAATAAAAAGTTTGAAAAAGCATCAGGGTTTGAAAGATAATTTCATTGCCTATTTGTACAATATCTTGTAGCTTTGTCTCCCTCTATCACAGATAGCCACCAATCTGGGAGTGTGAAGAATAACACTTGCTAGCAAACATGGCTACATGGTACAGGTACATAACTATAGCAGTTAGTTCTAATTTTAGCTAACTTGTAACCAAAGCTGGGTAATGGTTTGAAATATAACAGTCTGATAGCAATCCTGGCTTCTGTTGTGTACAATATAATAGCTAGCTTAGTGTTCACTATCTTACTAGCACTTGGTTTTATTTAGATAATATGCTACTTAGCCTAGCTTAGCAAACTTGGGTAACTGCAAATGTTACTAGCAGAGAGATGAAATTAGCCAGGAAAACTACTTAGCTACCAACATTAATGCAGTGCTGTGTTTGGCTAATGTTGCTAAAGAAAAGCCTGACCGCTCTGTTAAGCAACACTTCTGTTTCTTAATATTTACGGGTGCAAATACCTAAACTGTGTAGTCAGTGCAAATTTACATGTATAACTCAATATGAAATTTAATTTTATTTCAATGACCAACTTTTTAATACCTGGCCGTCAATAATGGCCATTGCCATAAGAGATTTTTTCCTTTTTAAGAATACAATCCTTATTGTGTGTGTTTGTGCATGTGTGTGTGTGTGTATGTGTGTGTGGGATGGGGGTGGGGGTTGGAGGGTTCAGAGAACGATTGCGACGCCAGAGCGTCCTGTGACCGTCATATATCATAGATGCAGGAAGGAGGCTGGCCACGACACTCCAAAGTCTATTCAAATCTAGCACGAAGTAAACGAGTTTTCGAGTAAACACAAACCCAGATTTTAATCTATACTGTGCTTGTACTGTAAATGTATTAACTGAACACACATTTACAACTAAATCACCATAATCTGAGATCAATCTGCTGCTGAATGATCATGTGATTATTGTGATAATTACCTTAGAGGTGGACTTAGAGTTTCTCAGAGTCTGTGTACAGCCTGTCGTTGAGGAGAAGACGACAGGGGGAAATACCAAGTCAGAACTCTGTGTGCTGTGTGAGAAGGTCTGGCAAACGAGTGTGTCTACAGTGTGGTCATACTCAGAGAAGCCCAGTTTCCTGCTTTGGGTCGTGTATGTAAGTAGGCTCTTTTTAACTAAGCATGAACTAATGGAACACCATTGCCTCACCCTGCCATTACCTAAGTGTGTGTGTGTGTGTTTCTATCCATTTTGAATTATCCACTATGTGTATATATGCATGGTTTATGTTCAAAAACAAAGTTGGCCTGCATACTTCTACTAGTAGTAGTAGTAGTAGTAGTAGTAGTAGTAGTAATAAATCACAGTATCTACTACCAATGTCAACTGATTTGACTGATGTTGCCACTTTAATGGAATCCATCTTCCTGTTTGGACAACAGTTTATGTATTAGCAGTAACTGAAGGCATGAACCTCAGCATTCCAGCTAATCACTGCGTTCAAAGTTCAAACACAATCACAGCTAGGCCGTTGGGGTGCAATCTCTTAGGAAATGAAGAACGTGGGATTCTGCTTTGTCCCAATCCACATTCCTGAACAAGGTTACCAAACCACATGGTGTGTGTACTGTGGAGACACTCTAATCTCGGCTTTGCAACAGTCCCACCATTCCAAGAATACCATGACAATACAATGACACGACACAAACGGAGCAATTTTAACAGAATATTATTGGTGATTTACAGCACAATGGCCCATATTCAACAAAGTGGCGCAGAAGCAAGAACAGACTTGTGGGCCGGGGACGACATATGAGCTGATCCACGTCTGATTCATGAAACTGCTGTACATCAACAAAATAAGCGAGGACATAAGGGATTAGTAAATCGGCTTCTGCTGTGTGGAAACAAAACCCTGCTTTCATCTACATATGAATACAAGATGTCCCAGTTTGAGACTTAATGAATTAAGATGTGATTTTTTTTTTTTTATTCGTAATACTGCAACTTTATTCCTGTAATATGAGACCTTCTTTCAAGAAGACTATATGAGACTTTCCTTCTTGAAATACTACTTTAATCTTATGATAGCATGCATTTTTCTCTTCAGAACTGCTGTCAGAGTTTGTCTCCTAGCCCCAGAACTCAATATTATTTCTAGATGTCTAATATGACTATTATCTCTATTATTAGTAATATTAACAGTGATAATCTTGATAATACTGAAAAGAATTGCGATTTTACTGCAGTTACTGTATAGTTAAAATTGTATGAATACTGAAACTGTAGGTGTAAAGATCTAAATGAAAGCAACTTTGATGGATAAAGGCCAATGTGTCAGTTGTACAGAGATAACACAGGCTTATTTACATCTGCAGTATAAAAAAAACACTCTTCTTATCTACAATACATGCAGGGATAGATTTTTTTTTTTCTTTTTTTTGTTGTAAATGCTAATGGATTGTTTTGGACACAATCGTTATGGTGGCATAATGCACTATTAGTACCTGATTATAGTATCCTCAGTTCTACAGCGTTTTGAGCTGATTTAATCAGTTATAAAATTGTATGAGCCTCTCAGAGTTGCTGTGTATGAATCCAGGGGTCAATAGCAACAGCCAAACACCAGGAAGTGACCACATGAAAGAGGACTGTCACAGGAAGCCAGCCTCAATTCCTGTCTTTCAGGAAACAGTGGTTGCAGGTCAGTGTGTAGATGTGTGTGAGTAAAAAGGACTGGAATGCCAGCCCGCAGCAATCAGCGCCAAGTCCTGGCGTTTTGGGAGGGGGGATCTCTGCTGTGCTCCCACCCCATCAGCCTTCTGTTTTGGCTCCAGTGCCAGCAGCGCTTACACTTGCTGGCAAGAGAGAGCACACAATGGCCTGGAGTCCATGACAAGTCCTCACGAAAAGCTGATCTACAAGACTACAGTCCAGAAAATAGCATTAGAGAGAAAACATAACATGCTGTTATGTATACGATACAGTCCAGCCCAACAGCCAGTTACATTGTGTACAGCTGTGTTTTTTAAATGCAATGCGAAATGAAAAGCATAATGTTTTTCTCGTGTAATGGGACATTTCAGAGTGAAATAGACATGTTTATAGCTAAGGGTGGAGTATAGAGAGATGAAATGTGACATAATCGGTGAATGTTATTATTTTAATATAATATTTCCATGAATGCATGGTGAGATAATCAAAAATAACTTTAACCTGAATTTAATTGAAGATAAAGGACAAACAAGAATGTTTCATTTATGTGAGCCATACTGACAAATCAGCCTGATCTCATATGTACTTGAACGACCCCATTGGATGTGGTTTGATGTCTTGGCAGATTTCAGATGAATGAAGAAAGAAAAGGTATCAGTGCTAACCCCAGACATAGCTCTAACATTACCCTTGTTTTGATTACAGGTTCAATTTCGATCTAGCCAGTGACAAAGGTTTTTAAACAATGGTCAGAAAAGTGTCATCGAGAGACCATGAGCTTGAATCCCAATGATGCCACGGCTATCTGTGGCTGGGAGTCTGAGGGCGCTTTCATACCTTTCATTTGATTGGTCTGTTTGCCGTGTCAGAATTAGAGCATAAATGAATACTTTTGGTTCGTTTGCTTGGTTTCACACTGCAAAAAGCAAAAAAAAAAAAAAAAAAATTTGGCTGAGGGGCATGTGAGGCTGAAAATATAGGCTCAGAAATCTTGCATTGGCCATAAATATAGCAATGGAGAAAGGAAATTGAACCTTTGCCAAGTGCGCATAGAAATCACAAAAATCACCCAAGCATGGAGAACAAGGCGCTGGCACTAAATAAGTGATTTGAAAAATTACAGTGGGGGAAATAAGTATTTGAAGCGTCAACATTTTTTTCAGTAAATATATTTCCATTGAGGTTATTCACATGAAATTTTCACCAGACATCAGTATTAATGAAACAATTCTGTTCGTAATGCACAACATGTTTTGTTCACTTCAAGCAGTCAGGCCGATTCAGAGTTGAATCTCTTCCTCACTGCAATTGAACTGTGCTGGAATCAGACTGAGACCTTGCTCAGACAATTTGAGCACTCCCAGGTGCAAATCTCACCTGCCTAAACAAATTGCACCATGGGGGAAAACAGAGTGACAGTATCAGAGGGACACTAATTACCAATAACGTATGTCTGTGAAGAGAAGAGTTAGCGCTTTCGGCATGTTCAGCCACCCTGTGACGCTGCAATGAGCAGCACTTCAGACAAAGCGACATGTCTCAGGCATGTGCGTTAAGCTTTCACCGTCCCTTTTTGAACCTGTTGTGCAATTAGGGAGAATTAGCTAGCGAGTGGGAATTGGCAATGACCAGGAGCAACTAGGAGAAATTGGGGGTAAAATAAATAAATAAAATATAAAGTGCAGATTTAAAATGACTTCAATATTATGTAGTTCGTCCTTTCTGAAAGACAGATGTTAATATTTGTTTTGAATTTAAAATTAAGGACAAAAAAATGTTGTATGACATCTGTGGCAGTGAGGCATGCATATAATTCTTTAGGGTGGGTGTGTGTGTGTGCGTGCGCACGCACTTGTGTGTGAACGTATATTCTCCACAAGCAGCTGGAGGTCAGGGGATTGGGACTGTCCATGCCAAGGACATAGTGTGCAGTTATCCTCTTGCTCTCTCTTACTTTCCTTCAGTCCAAGGAGGCTGAAAGGCAATACTGTTCTCGTTCTCTCTCTCTCTCTCTCTCTCTCTCTCTCTCTCTCTGTGTCTGTCTGTTTCTTTGGGGTCTAAAGAAGCCTGCGAACTAGACTTTGTCAAGTGAATAGCTCACATCTTCAAAAGATCTCAAACGCCACATTGGCCTCTTGGGGGGGGACCTCCCCAGAGAGAATATGAAATGAAGAGGAGCAGGAGCTGGTTTGAGTCAGCAGCCAAGGCCACATTATAGCTTCTTTTCTGTGGAGGAACTGAATTAGATGAAGGGGGGCAGGAGCACCATCTCCGATGTGCACTTGATGTTTAGGCGTTGGAGTAGATGGAGAAAAAAGAAAGCATGCAATTACAGGAGAAGACTTCAAAGCAGGTTTCACGCCCTCGTGAGAGAGGTTACACTCAAACTGTGAGATGGTGGTGAGACATGTATTCAAGCCTGGCAGAGGTGAAAAAAATAAAAAATCCCCCTGAAACTAGGTCCTTCTGAAGAACTTCCCCAGGGAGACAAAGAGTAACAAGGACACTAAGGCCGGTTCACACAGTCCGTGGTAAAGCAGCACTGAGCTCGTGTTAGGTCATGTCTGCTTGGAGAGCCATCTGTTGACAGATGTACTTGCATGTCTATGTGTATATGTGTATATGTGTATGTGTGCGCGTGTGTAGGGGGGGGGGTGTGTGTGTGTGTGTGTGTGTGTGTGTGTGTGTGTGTGTGTGTGTGTGGTTAGCAGCAGAGTGAGAGACAGCCCAGACCTGTCATTACCCCATCACTAGCGCAGCAGGTTTCTAACACCCTAAGTATAGCTTGCAGCACTTACAGGAGGTAAAGTCAGGTAAGAAAACAAAAGATTTAAAAAAATGTAGCATTGACAAGGAGAGTACACTTTAAACTCTTAATGCTGCATTCTGTACAACCCGCTTTGTGCAACTGATGCAGTGCTGCTGTTGCTTGGGAAAAGCTAGTCATTATGTTAATTTATATTGCCACGTCCATGGCCTGTCATGATCCCTCATGAAAACTCATATGACTCTCTATGACACGTGCAGCAGCTTGATGACAACATGGCACTTCACAGCAACTGTGTCTCAGAGTTTGACCTTTTCGCTTCCTTAGAATTATTCCCATCTTTTAAGTCACAGTTCCTAAGAGAAATATATTTTTCATAGTATCATGGCATCAGAGCTCGGTCAGAATGATGCCATGGAAGTCTCGGTTACAGAGAACTTCATCTGACTGTAAAAATGATTAATGATGTATTCAGCTTCTCTATTTCCAAAACTTGCATCAATAGAGCAGAAATTACGTGCTTTACGGTCTCGCAGAAATGAAAGTTCATTTTGTGTTCAGAAGCAAGGAAGTTCTTCAGAAACAGAAACACACACTCAGTTGTAAGCATGGATTAAGCATTTAAAGTGTTTAAAATGAGTATGATTAATTTGGTGAAATAATCCATGAAAAGCACATAAATAACCCAAAGCTGAATGGCACTTGTTGAAACCACCATGTTTCATAAATAACCTAAAATTCAGAGCAAACTGGGTGTACAGTATATCATCACTGACGTGAAATATAAACCTAAAAACAAACCTAGAGAATTACAGACTACTCTACATGTTACATGCTCAGGGGTTGTCCTGTCTTTTTTAACATGTAAGACAAGATAATGCTTGTGTTATAAGGGGAAAATCCCAGCTTATAATAACCTCAGGATAATTCAAATACACAGTCCATTGCCATTGTTTCAGGCACTTTATAAGTACATGAATAATCACAAGGGTTATTGTGGTTTGATAAATCATGTTTAAATCACAAGAAACAACTGCACACATAATATAAGTCAATGGTATATGAGTAGGAATTGTGCAGTTCATACCTCCAGCTGTATAAAGTTCACTCTAATACAGAAATGATCATCTCCTAGATTTGCACCTGCAGCAGACCCACTGTGTTTCACCACTTCCTGCCCTGTACTTCCTGTTCCTTCTGTCCTCTACAGGTTTGCAGTCCTGGGACAGAAACTTTCTCTGGGCAAGACACTCTCTTTTTAGAAGCAGTGGTGGCTCAAGAGTTCTGAACTAGTGATTAAAAAGTTGTGAGTTATGACTTACAGGATTCTTGTTGGGCCCTTGAGCAAGAACATTAACCCTCAAAGTGCTTGGAGTGTATCCTGTCTTGACTGTAAGGTACTTTGGATAAAACTATCAGCCAAAAATGTTCAATCTACCAGTGCTATCAAATGACTTCAGGTTCGGAGTGGGTGATAGCATAAAATCTAATTGAATAGTTTTTATGAGGTTTGCTAGCTATGTGTCAAGTGAACAGTTTTCTATTTAATTTAACATACAAAAACAGAATGAGGATTAAACAAAACAAAACAAAACAAAAAAAAACAACAAAAAAAAAGTCCAATCAGCTACTTGAGCTTGGTTAGTAGAAGTAAGATGATATAACTAATTTTGTGACAAACTGCGATATCGATATTGTCATATTGATCACCATATTGAAAGGACATCAGGGAAAGAATACAAGTATAGGCTTAGCCTCCTCTATATCATTGCATGTATGAAAATGCAACACTTTTCAACACTTTTCCTCTGAAAATCACCTCATGAATGACTCTGGGAGCTCTTCGAGATGATGTAAGAGCAATTAAAGTCTCCAACCACATTTGCTACCACAACACGTGTCAAATGTCCTAAACAAACATAAGCAATTCATCCACAACAATAAAACCTGCCATAACAAGGAAAGGCTGCAATGGAAGAAAAGTCTATTAACCATGAAACGGGAAGGCTTCGAGGGGACAATAGCAACTCCTCAAGCCTCTTCTGATTTCCTGTATTTACACTTTGATTGATTATCTAGCCCAATGAGGAGTTGGTGGGTGGGGTGGTGCTGGGGGTAGTCACAGCAAAGCACGCTGACCTACTTTTGGAAAGTCAATACGAAGAAGCTCTATGAACGTCTGCTTGAAGAAAAGGTGGACGGGAAGCTTTCATGCCTCTGGCGTCTGGTCCTATTTACATGCCTCATCTCATTATAAATGGCTCCAGCAGAAAACAGTCACTGCAATACTGAAATACCTGGCAACCGACAATGCGTTGCCAAGGTATCACAGCTCAGGAAAATGAGGCAGGTCAGAATGAAATCCCAAAACAGTAAGTGGACCTAAATATGCAAAATAGAACCATGTAGAAACAAAATTCTCGAATTATCTGGAAAGTACATTATTGTGTTTTGAATAGTGCTGCTGACCAATATATACAAAATATGGAAACAAATGGTGTTTGGTTTTTGAAATGAAATATATTCTTTTCATGTTTCTCATAATCATGGATATTCCATGCAGAGTCAGAGAGTGTTCATCAGGGGTTTTCTTCTTCCCCTCTCACACTGGAACATGAACACACACACACACACACACACACACACACACACACACACTTACTCACTCACTCACTCACTCACAGGGACCAGCTGATCAGGCACTCGTGTTGTCGCTGGTCACAAAAGAGTCCTTGAGTCATGCAGTTACGTTAGTACTGGCTAACTGAATTACAAATGAGGAGAGGCCCGTTAGACAGAGTGCTCAGTGTGGTGATCCTCAATCCAATTTGCTCTCCTGCTCTTGTTTCCTGGAAAAAATGCTCGTGTCACTCCTCTGACCTCATACTCCTCAACATGCTGAGAGTTACATGGTAATGAGAATCTCTCGTGCTAATGGACCATTTTTCACATGCACAGATTGTGGGTAAAATAAATAAATAAATAAATAAATAAATAAATAACAGGAGAAGAACCCCCCAGTGACTTCTACTAAAATGTAAATTCTGGCACTGCTTCACTCAATCACTTTTTTCTCTTTTCTATTGTTTGTGGAAAAGATGGTCATTCCACACAAACATGAGGTAAAATATGTAGCCTGTTTTGCTGCCTGTGTAATCCACATGTCCATCAGTCATTAATGATGAACGTTTGCCAACAATTATTACAGGCCAGTGTTTAGTCTGTAACTCTGTTGTTCGTCTCTGCTAAGTGGACTCACGCAATTTCAAAACTAAATTCTCCAAGACAAACAGTTTTATATTCCATGTGTTTATGCAAGTAAACCATTCATTCATTCATTCATCTTCAGAAACTACTTTATTCTGGTCAAGGTTGTGGTGGATCCAGAGCCTATTCCGGGAACCCTAGGCTTAAGGTGTGTATACAATGTACAAGGTATGCCAGTCCATCGCAGAGCACCATGCATGCGCGCACACACACTCACACACTCACACTCAGCAGCAATCAGCATAGCCAATCCATCTACTGCCATTTTTTTTAGGAGGAAACCAGGGAAACCAGTCACAAGGAGAACATGTGGAACTCCACACTGGAGCTCAGGATCAAACCAGAGACCCTGCAGCTATGACCCTGCAGCACTACCCACTTCACCATCAGGCCACCCTATCCATGTCAGCAGACCTTAAAGGAATACTCCAGCATTTTTATCTTAACTTCTACCTCATTTGTAACATATGTTCCATGGACAAGATATGAACACTTTTCCTTTATTAAGGAAAGAATGGAAGACATTAGTCAAAACTCTCTTATAATGGAAGTTTAAGGGCAGTTGCTGCGGCAGTCAGTAGACTTTTATGTAAGATCTATGTTTATAGAAATACTTCCCTCCAAAATGATTCGTAAATTAAACTGTACATCTGCATCAGCCCTTTCAGAAATGGGAATACTTTGTAGACTAGTTATTTGTAGACATGGCACCAGTGTAGTTTTTTGGTCTGATCACATGTGGATACCACAAGCTATAAGGAACACACTGTTTACTGTATCGCTCCAGTGCTCTAAAGTTTTGGTAAGATGTTCTCTCAAGTCTGTCTCATCTTAAGATATTTGTTAGTAGAGTAACAGTTGTAATTTTGATTTCATGTTATATAGTCAACCCTGTGTATGATAAGAGGTATAGAAAATGGTTGGATGTTATACAGTTATGTCTTTAGACTACCTTTTTTTAATATAAAGTGGTTTTCTGTTTTTCTCTCAGTAGCCTTGTCTTGTCTTGTAAGAAGTAAGTGCCCATACACTCTAGAAAAGAAAGTTATAGATTAGATTTCTCACTGGAGTATTCCTTTAATGTTTACTTTAAAATGAAAGAGGGGATAAAGATGGGCAGAAGTTCACCAATCTGCAAATAACTGCATCTACAGTTTGTGGAACAATTTCAGAATAATGTTCCTCAATGTAAAATTGCGAAGACTATGAATATCTCATCATTTACAGTACATAATATCATCAAAAGTTTCCGAGAATATGGAGAAATCTCTGTGTGCAAGGGACAAGGGTAAAAATCAACACTGTATGCCCGTGATCTTCGGGCCCTCAGGCGGCACTGCATTAAAACCAGGCATGATTCTGTAATGGAAATCACTGCATGGGCTCAGAAACACCTCCAGAA
>JANDJT010000071.1:10910111-10928992 GCA_024331685.1 Stegophilus panzeri | reverse complement strand
AAAGCCTGCATCTCTGATGGTATGGGGGTGCATTAGTGCCTATGGAATGGGCAGCTTGCACATCTGGAAAGGCATCAATGCTGAAATATATATACAGGTTTTAGAGCAACATATGCTTCCATCCAGATACCATCCCATCTTTATTTCTGAGAGACTCTGCCTCTCTAAGATACGCTTTTTATACCCAATCATGTTACTGACCTGTTGCCAATTAAACAAATTAGTTGCAAAATGTTCCTCCAGCTGTTTCTTTTTAGTAACACTTACTTTTCCAGCCTTTTGTGGCCCCCATCCCAACTTTTTTGAGATGTGTTGCGGCCATGAAATTCTAAATTACCTTATTTATTCCTTAAAATGGTACATTTACTCAGTTTAAACATTTGATATGTTTTCTATGTTCTGTTGTGAATAACATATGAGTTTATAAGATTTGCAAATCATTGCATTCTGTTTTTATTTTACATTTTACACAGTGTCCCAACTTTTTGGAATTGGGGTTGTAAATATATAATCTAACTGAGTGCTGTGTTTGTTGTTTGGTGTGTAGTGGAAATTATTCTGCTGTATGTGGTTTATTAGCTTATGCACTCAGTGACTCTTCCAGGGCCCCTCTGTGGCATTCAGACAGGAATGAACCCAGCTTGGGTGTGGGTTAGGGGGCAAAGAGCAGGAGAGTAAAGCAAAGCAACCGAGAGCTGTGCTATTAGCAGACTTCCTCCTCCATTGTATCCGCACAGGAAGTGCTGGCTAGCACTGATACCGATCCTGCTAATGCCTCTGCACTCTGTGCAAAAACACTGCCGTCACCGTCCGCTGAGCGATGCCAAGTGCCACAAACTATCTGAAGACGAGAGTTCGAGAGCCAATGTTTCCGAATCAAAACGTGCCACTATGATAGTCGCAAAACAAGAGGAAAAGGAGGAAAATAGAAAGTCTCTTACAGGTTTTTCCTCCACTGCATCGGCAATGGTTAATAAACACCTATGTTGTGAGACAGCACTTGAAAAAGACACTTCTACAAAGGTACTACTCAAGAAAATGAATCACCTCAAACAAAAAAAGCCATTTCCTTTTGGCAAGGTGCTGCATTTAAGGTGGACGTCTCTTAATAATACTGTTGAAATGTCATCCAGAGAACAAGTTTGACTTCCAAACAGAAGAACGAGACAAGTTCTTTTAGCAAACTGTATGTGGGTTTGCCCACTGGGTAACAAGGTAGTGACTAATAAACCACTGTGACGTCAGCACGAAAGTAGGTGAATCAAACCGAGAGAGCTACTGCTGGCTTTGGTAAGCAACTCTGGAGGAAACAGAGAACTCTCATGCTTCATGCCTTTGTAGATTTTCCATGTCCCTGTAATGACAGGAAATACATCTGTAACCTTTATGTGGGCAACTTAGTTCAATAGGACAGCCGGTGAGGTACTTTACAGAGCTTGAGCAACTGATTTGAGAAGTGATTGCAGTGTCTGTTAATGATGGTAGAGTGAGATTGAAAAATGAGTAATGTTCTAATAATAATTGAGTGCTAGGCACACTTGGAATTGAATAAACTAATTAAATAACTACATGCTAGGGTGGAATGGTGGCACAGCAGGTAGCGCTGCCACCTCATAGCTCCAGGGTCCTTGGATTGATCCGGAGCTTGAGTTACTGTCTGTGCAGAGTTTGACATGTTCTCCTCGTGTCTCCATGGATTTTCTTCTGGTTCTTTGGTTTCCACCCACCTGCCAAAAACTTGCTAGCAGACTGATTGGTGACTCTAAATTGCCCCTAGATGTGAATGAGTCTGTGAATGTGTGTACCCTGCAGTGGACTGACATCCCATCCAGAGCATATTCCTATCAGGCTCAGTGTTCCTGTGATAGCCTGCAGATCCACGGCGACCCTGACTAGGATAAAGCGATTACTGAAGAATAGTGTGGAAAGCACTGATTACTGATCAGCTCTAGAGCTGTTCCCACAACTGAAAGGTAAAAAAAAAAAAAGAGAGAGAGGATTATTGTTTCTTGAGTATCAGGCTGTATTAAAGTCTGCAACAGATTTTCTGCTGCAACAGAGTAAAACTAAAAACTCTAGTAAACTCAATTCAATTCCATTTTATTTGTATAGCCCTTTTAACAATGGACATTGTCACAAAGCAGCTTTAAAGAAATATATAAATTGCGGATATACATTTTAAATTGATACTTTTATTAAACTCTACTGACCTCTAATTCACACTCGCTATCGTACGAGCGTCTATATCGCTGCTGTCTTCTCGAAATTGACCCCATGAATGGACAGAGTCAGGTTTGTGGTGGTCAAGGTGGTAGAAGCGTTATTTTGGAGTGTGTGTGGCTGTGTTGTACTGGTATAAAGAAGCAGTGTAAGAGTGACACACAAGCTTGTGTCAGGATTGGTGAGGTGGGGCTTCAGACATGGGTTTGCTTGCAGTCTGTGTGTTAGCTATCGGCAGACTAGGCTACAGTGTAGATTCTTGCCCTTGGGGTGTTGTCCCAGCCTGGCCACAGGAGACCTCCTTTAGGTCCTGTAGACATTAAATGAGGCGAACTGTCACGCAACCTCTGGCTGCTGAAGTATGGATGGATAGCCTGAATGTTTTCAGAACAAACAAAGTACTAGCCTATCAAGTGAGAACCAAAGACTTTCCCAGGATCCTATGTATTTTGCTGGTGTTGCGGTAGTAACAAGTGTTTTTCCTGGTTATTGCGAATATCCTTGCTGATTACATTTCCAGACCCTGAAATAAATAGGCCATACACAGGAATAGTAGTAGACCTGTTGCTTTGCCCTCCTGTTTTCTCCTGAAAGACAAGTTAGATTTACTTGAGCAAAACCACAGTTGTAATACAGCCAGGCCTATTTTTAACCATACAAGTCAACAGCACCAGAAACAGTACTTGACAGACGTCTAACATCGACCACAAAAACACATCACATTGCAAACGTCACCAGACAGACACGAGTCAGGCTACACATGCCTTCATTGCATTAGCATGGTTTGTACTGAACAGGTTATTTGTGCTTTTGGGTAATTATATTTCATACACTGCTCGTTAGTTCCTAACTCAGACCAAAGGCCAGACATATGCATTAAAGTGCATTATAATCTAAGAAGGCAAATCTTGTTACTTTCATTGGTTATAATGAGAGTTAGGAATGACAGACACAACTGGTAGTCTTCTCTCTCAGTGTCCTAAGGCAATGAATGCACATGTACTGGTTTCATACCAAGAGTCAACAGTGACACACATTTGCTCTAATATCATGGCCCAATCCCACCCCCCTCCCCAACCCCTCCCCAACCCTCGGGCTCTGGATTTGGTTATGCAACAGGAAAAGACACTAGCAAATGACAGAATCCAGTTACCCTTGGGAAAATCACTTCAACCAAAGAAAATCCTTTAAAAAGTTACAATAAGGCCCCAAAGAATATTCTTCAAGTAGAAGCTTTAAATAGAACCTAGCATTCGTTTAGGAGGAGTCTAAACAATAAGGGGCTGAGATTTACATTTTAGAATAGAGGTCGACTTTTAGAGCAGATTGTTGATTGAAAGCCCTCACTAAATGTAAGTTGACTGTAATTCCTAAGACTTTCAGTCAAACTAAAAGGATCAATCATAAAAATTCCACTTCTGTTCCATTAACATTCCAGCTGAGCCTTATGGCAGAGAGGGAAGAGGACGTGGGAAGGAAGAACCAAAGGTCCAGGCGAGAGAGAAAGTAAAACAGGAAGATCCTATTCCACTGGCGTCAGAGTCATAGCCCCACCCCATTATGGTGACATCATCACTGCACTGCTGCATACCCTAATGCTTTTATAAAGGCTTGACTTCCTGTTAGTGGTTAGACTGATTTGAATTTACAGGACTGTGACAATAATCAATATATTCTATATATTCTATAATATAATATGATCTGGGCCTTATATCACGTGTCACACTTTTTTCAAAGTAATTGGAAGTAGTTACTGTAATACTTCAATAACACTGACCAACTCCATTGTTATTTACGGCAGCAAGCACCTAACTGGACATTAAAATATGTTATATTTATTAATTGTTTCATTCAATAAATACTGAATATAATATATTGTATCTAAGCAAAATTCAACGTTCACAACATTAAATGTTGCTACAAATGGATAACAAAGTATGACGTGCCATTCTTTAGTGAATAAAACATTGTAAGCATTAGCAAATTGTTGCAATACAAGTGGAATAAACCTCTTTACCTATCTTACTTACCTATCATTCACCTAATTAGAAAGCAGTTACAAATTTAGCTTTCCCGGGTCTTTAATAGCAATGGATTCAGATTGACTCAGTAGATGTGATTCAGCATCCTTGCTAAGGGTTGTACATTTCCAAATGAGGTGCACTTGATGTGTCAACCCAGGGCTTATGGTAAAAGTGTGGGCCATGATATTAGACATGAATCGTTGTTTAAAATACTCAGTTTTTCTAATCAGAGTAGGAATAATACTAGAATATTCTCTTCAAGTAAGGTCAAGTGGGTTTTCATGGTCATTCCTCTCTCTCTTATATATATATATATATTATACATACACATACACACACACACATTGTATATATAGCTTGTATACATTGGAATGAAATGTCGTTTCTCCACGACCATGGTGCAACACAGTACAGTACGCAAGACAACATACAGTAAAATAAAAACAGTGTGAGACGCGTGCAGGACAATAAATACACATAATAGAACAATAGAAACACAGGACAATAAATACACAGAACATACGGCTGTACACTTGAAACTATTGTGTAATGTAGCAGCAAAAGTATAGCAGCAATACTGGCAGCAAAAATGAGGTCCATAATAAAAGGGGACTGATGCAGCTTTGTAAAGTGCAGGTGTGCAATGTTTTTGAGTCACACTGGGTTAGGTGTTTGACTAGCCCAAGTCAACGCTGGGAGGCAACAGGGTGATTGCCTCAGTGAGGAACCTGTTGCGGAGTCTGCTGGTGGTGGCACGGATAATCCTGTACTTTCTGCCAGATGCTTTTGCTTGGCCTTCTTGGCTAGGCAGGTGGTGTTGAGGGTCCAGGAGAGGGCCTCCGTCATGTGCACACCAAGAAACTTTATGTACAGCGGTGAGTGGTCTACTCGGGTCCTCACAATCATCTTATCAACATTAAGAGATAGATTGTTGACACCGTTCTGTGAGCTGGTTCACCACTTCTCCTCACCCTTTCTTGAAACAGATTACCAATGATCCTCAAGGAATCTGGCATATTCAATCATGATAGTTTTATTCCTCCAGTAATGATGTATAGCCCGGAATCTTAAGTGTTAAAATGCTAAAAAAAAAAAAAAAGACATCTCAGGATGACATCTTTTCTGGCATCTCAGGATGTGTTTAAGTTCACTAGTATTATTTACGTGGTTCAGCAGACACCAGAGAAAATGATTCATTAACGAATACCTCAAAAAATGCTCAGTAATTCCTAAAAAATTAGAGTTGGCCAAACAAAAAAGTTTTCCAAAAGTTCTGACCTTTAAAAAGAACTGTCTGAACATGTAGGGGGGAAAAAAATCAATCAGCATGAACCTCAAAGAGGCCGCAAACAGACAGCAAATCTATTTAGTCCAGTAAATAAACAGACGCATTAGTGCTTTGGGTTTAAAGAAATATTTACCACTTCAAACACTGCATCGTACAGTACTGTTGTTTTCTGAACGTAAAAAAAAAGACATGCTAGGGCACATGTTTTCAGCAACTGATAATAGTCAGAACAATAATTACAGTTTGTTCTCTGAAAGCAAATTGGGTATAACTGAGTATATCCAGTGCATGGTCAGCAGGATTAGTATAGCAATGAATAGTGAGGAGATGGGTAAACGTCTCCCCCCAACCCATATACACACACACAGTTAAAAATTCACTGTGTACTTTTGTTTCCGAACAGTCAACATGGAAGTAAAATGCAGGTAATAACCTGTAGAAAGGAAACGAATACTGCATGGGAATCCCAGGCATGAAAACAAAGACGGCATGGCCAGCGCTAAAAAAAAAAAAAATTCCCGCCTGTTTGGTTGTCTCCATACACTCTGCTCCAGCAGGCTGGCGTACCAACACATCAATGATTCATTGAGACAAAAACGAGTGCACATGTGGGCACACGGTTAATCTGCCCGACTGGCTCGGCCTCTGCTCAGGAATCTACCATCCCAAAAAAACACACCCCCACAAAACACACACACACACTGCTGAGAAGAGGTACAAAGAGGTTCCATTAAAGCACATTTAAAGGCTTGCTTCTCCGTTTATGCCATTAAGGCTAAGATAAAAGCATTAGAAAGCAAAAGAAAAAAAAAAAAATTATTAGTAATAAGATTACTATTAGTATAGTTATTATGCTTGTTGTTTTTTTTTTGTTGTTTTTTTTTAAAATATGTGCTTGAATTGAATTGCCATAACTGCATTTTGCTGTGTAATACTGTGACTGCTATTCAATCCTATGAATCTACCATGCAGTGAGGAACTGAAGATGAAAGAGAGAAACATAGATAAAGAGAGTACAGAAACCAGATGCCATAGTAGACAAAAAAGAAGGAATTCCCACATTGTGTACATGTGAGATAAGGCCAGAGTAGCGGCACATCAATTTACCGTGGACAGCAGAGCTCTTTTCACTCCTAACACAAAACCAGCAAGATGTAAAAAAAAAAAAAAAAAAAAAAAAGAGCACACTTTCTTTTATGGCATTTGTGTGTGTGTGTGTGTGTGTGTGTGTGTGTACATACAGTTTACATGTCATGCAGGGAAATGTCCTGAATACATGATTATTTATGCATGTGTTTCAGACTGAGTGCGAGCATGAAGCAAACCGGGCAGTGTGTGCGTGAGTGTGGTGGGCCAGCCTGACAGGCACCACTCATAATCGCTTTAGGGCAGGAGTTGCACAACAATGTGGAGAGTCTAATGCCTGTGGTTTGAGCCCTTGGCGGCAAAGGGGCTCATAAAAATGACTGCTAAAATCTCAAGCACTGACACTGGATTCAACACACACATTATCTCATACACTCACACGCATAGCATTAGTAAGGTATCTGTAGCCGTGACTAGAATTAGGCTCTTAGACAGTGTGACTTAGTAGCTTGTGTTGAATAGTGCCTAGTTTCTCTCCTGGTGTGTGTGTTCACTCTGTGTGGCTCCTTCTAGCACTTCTGGGGTACTTGTAGTTTCCCTTAGCAAATAAAACCTCATCCTTCAGCATCATACGAAATAAACAGTTCGATCCTGGCATTCACAGAACGACCCTTTTTTCTCACTCTTTCTAGTTCTTGTCATATCTTAGCAACTAAATACCATGTTTACGAGAACATTCCATAAGAACAAAATTTTCTGATAGCTCAACTCTGTTGACATTTCTTGATATGGCTGAATTTGGTAATTTGTTGCCTTCTATTGGTGGCACATTAGGACTAGTGGATACCATTAAGGACCAATAATGGTAATGGTAATGGTTTTAATGGTTAGCTGATCTTCTAGTGGTATTTGTAGTGGAAACCATTAGAATTTCTGTGATGGTTTCTATTGTTTTTTTTCACCAGGTCAGGTGATGCGAAATAATGTCATTTGAATATCACGCTGCCTTTTCTACAGTTTTAAATTCAATGTCATGTCAAAAATATTCCGTAAATTAATTCTGATTATTTACTTATTTATTGTTGATATTTCTTGATGTGGTAAAACTCATGGAAGTTCAGTTTGAGTCTTATGCCAAGTGTAATTACAATGTAATTGTAATCATTGCCTTTCCTCACGAAATTATCTGAGGAAAATGTTGATATTGCTGACTAATTTTCTTATTTCCACTGTCACCATACCTTCATACAGGGCCCATGTACTAGCTAGCTAAATCATTAGCTTCAGTAGCTACATTATGCTCAGTGTCCATATTTCCCAGTTGCCTAACAATTTCCTATGACTATGACCACTTGAATGGTGATCATATTGTGTTTTTGTCCCTTCCTAGGACAATATATTTCAACCAAAAGTTCTATTTAAATGCATGATGAGGAAAGGACAGGTTTAGGGAACAAAAATTAGTAATGGGAACCGTTCCACGTTAATTTCATTTATCAAAAATTCATCAGCAAAACTGCTTTAAGATGAGACCACATTACATACAACTGAATGCATAGGTTACACTGAGAAAAACAAGCTGTACATCTAGCCATGAGTCTGACAAGAGCGCAGCCCTACAGCTACACTGACACACAGCCTTTCCTCACACGCATCTCTCCTCCCGGTTCACCAAAACAGCTCTGTGACTCACTCTGACTCACGCACCATGACTGCTTGCTTTTTAAATGGTCCAATATGTGTATTCGCGCCATCAGACACTTTTGTAAATGGAGCAGAAAGAGAAACATGAGGCGGAGAAGCTAGCTTGTGTCAGTGTCCTGGGACGAGTCGGCCTACATGTGGAGGTGAGGTTGGTTCTGTTTAGAAGTACTGTTTGTGACCCGTTTAGTGAGCTCTCTGCGTGAGGTATCTGCACACTGGGGATGAAACTCTTTGCTGTTAGATGTTGAGAAACAGTCACAGGAAGTCTGGCTTAAGTGTTTTCTTGGTCTGTTGGAGAGCTGGCCAGCATATTATGGAATAATTTCCAACCCGTGACCTAAAGGATTTCTGTCAGTGAGCTAGACACAATGTCACTAGCTGACTCTCACACACACTAATTCATCAGCAGGCAACAGTTTTAGGTGGATCGGGGAATACTTGGAGATTAAGCTATTAAATCTGGAAAGTACAGCTGCTTTCACATAATCTCACTTGTTACATGTCGATGTAAGTTTTAACATTTAAGAGTAATGTAGCCTAATATTTGACTTTTTTATAGACTCAAATGGAGTAGGAGTCACGAAATTGGACCAAGCCTTAAGATAAAACTGCTCTTGAATCAGATCACTACTCAGTGTAGCTTAATATTATATGAGCAGATGATAAATTAATGATTCCCCCTCCTGCTCCACCCCCATTATATTTTACACCACTCAAACATTAGCATTGGTAACTTAGTGAACATACTGTCTGACAACTCACACACACACACATGCACACACATGCACACACATGCACACAATACACAGACTGCTAAACTAAATCATGAGGTTGTGATGTACTGTCCCTGGACTTTGGCCAGCTGTATGCTGAAATAGCAGTGTGCTGTGTTGTGGCTTGAGCAGGATCGAGGCCTCTCTTACACCACCCTGACAGCACACACAAATAGGCATAGGAGGGTACATGGGGTGAGGTGCCAATGCTCCTCTGATATCATGCCCAAAAATACTTCCCCACCACACCCCCTAGCTGTAATTTTTTACGTACCATGCTGTTTAAGCTCTGCTGCACTTGCTATCTGGAACCCTTCGACCTCTCAAGCTTTTACTTCCACGCTCAGTTCACAATGTCATGCAGCCGCAAATACATGTCCTCACCTGATTGGCTAAACAGATAAACATGGGATCTTGTTTGATAAACAAACTCAGACTGCGAGTCAGTGACCTCCAAGTAGAATCACACCAAATGACGTACAGTACCAGCTTCTCAGAAAGACTGACAGAGCGGCATTTGGACACGTTAAAATCATGCAGTGCTGAGAAGAGTTTCATCGCTCATAAAATCTTTTATTTATTTCTCTCTTTTTTTTTTGGATAAATAGTGGACTGGGTTTGGCATGTCTACAGCAGCTTGGAAAGGTGCTGACAGTTTGTCCGGCGCTTTACTACTACGATTCTTGGAGGGCTTCAGCATTCGCTCAGTACTAAATACAGCTCATTTTTCCTTTTCCCTTCATTCTGCTTGTCAGTGGTATGTTTAGTCTGGAGAAGCACAAAGACATTCCCTTTTTCATTTTCTTTCTCTCTCTCCGCTCTCTGGGTTGATGGCCGACCCCAAACAAATTGCCGAGTTTCATAAATGACGACTCTTGTGTTTAGTCTGAAAATCTGTCTGCATATTCACTAATTGGCATGCATGAAGAGAGTGTCCATATAATCAAATGTATGTTTTTCACTGTTTGCTCTGGGCAGAAAAGCACCGAATGCATACTTAGCCATCTCACAATACATCATGCAGTTAAATTCATGTATGCATGCGCATATCCATAGACACCTCTGCTTTTTAAGACCCCTCACATGTCAGGACAGTGATTCATCAAACCCAAATAAATAATAACATGGAATTCAGTAGTTCGAAATGAAAATACAGAAACATATGGATGTGTAGGAAGGGAAATGATAGTTAAAAAAGTTAAAAAAGATGTGACTAGCATGCCTATGTTGCTGTCTCAAGTCATTTGTCTGTCGTAACCCGGTATAGAAACTTGGCTCAGGTTTGTCGTGTGCGTCTCTAAAAGGCATCATCTTTCCAAATGCTCCGCTCACTAACCAGTGTCACCACATTTTGGCCCAGGGCTCTTGGATTCCTGTAAAACGTCTCGTTATGCAACCTTTAAGAGGTGTCAACCTTATTTGAATCGTGTGAACCTTGCACTGAGACTGTCAGCCCTAGGGAGCTAGAGAGAGAGAAGCACTTTGTTCTAGGCATCTGTGCCTACTGACATCTATCAGAGTTTATGCCAAGTCATGTTTGAAGTGTCCCATGCTGGTGCTAGCGGAAGAGCAGTCGCTGCCAGGATATAAGAAAGGAAGAAGTGTGTGGAAGACGAGAAGGTCAGACATTCTGGAAAACACAGTCTTCCAGTCACGGAGCAGGGCTCGACCATGTCGTCCCAATGGGAGCTTCATATTTGAGGCACAGATTTTCTGTGCTGATGTCATCCAGCTTCCCAAACTCACCAATATTCTTAGGACATGTAATCACAGACTTGGCTTAGTCCAATAATCAGTGAGAAAGGTGCTTGAAGAAAAATGTCATGTTAGGATTTTTATTCAAATTTTAATGCTGGCTCACAGAGTTTGGTGTGTTTTTCAGTAACTAAAACGCATAAAAATTTATTACTGGAGGTACCGGATTCTTTCCACGGATGTTCATGTTTTTAGATGCTTATGGCTTAAATATAACAGAGAAATATAAGCAAATATACCTTAAATATAACATCTGTCATGTTTAGACCGCTGTACTGACTATAAATATTTAATACATTTATCTCAGAGTCACACACAGCTCAGTACATTTGCCTCACACCTCTGGGGTTGGGGGTTCAAATCCCGCCTCCACCCTCTGTTTGCATGTTCTCCCCGTGCTTCAGGGGTTTCCTCCAGGCACTCCGGTTTCCTCCCCCAGTACAAAGACATGCACTGTAAGCTAACTGCCATTTCCAAATTGTCTGTAGTGTGTGTGTGTGCGTGTGTGTGTATGTGCGTGTGTGTGTGTGTGTGTGATTGTGCCATGTGATGGGTTGGAACCCCGTCCAGGGTGTCCCTCACCTTGTGCCCAGAGTTCCCTGGGATAGGCTCTAGGCTTCCCCGTGACCCTGTGTAGGACAGGCTGTATGGAAAATGGATGGATGGATGGATGGAACTGGCTCCATCCATCAACTGAATGGAACCGGCACTTTAAAGTCATAATTTGTACCAGTTTCAAATCTACTTTACACCAGCATTGCATAAACTGCTATTAATAAGCACAATAAGTATACAAGCAATTATTGCTTAACAGGGCTCTTACGACATCATAGGATGACATTTTAACAATTTTAAAAGTAATTATACCAGGGCACTGTTTAATGCTTGACTGGTTAGAAGAAGACATGCAGACTTGTATAACAGACAGTCCATGTAAACAGATTTTTAAAAGATGCGTATTTGATGGTATGGTGATGATTAGTGGTGGTAAGGAGAAACCCTCACCATATCGTATTGATGTTTTGGAATGAGTCTCCAGTATCAGTGTTTTGTACCAGTCATAGGTAAGGCTGTAACTTAAAGAAAGTCTCAGGACAGAAGGTTTTGCAGTTTCTCTGACCAGCTGTCTTTTTTGCCTTATTAACTTGTTTTTTGGATGTTCCACAACATTAACTGTATCCATAAACTAATAAAAAGTATTGGTATTAGAGATCATTTTGATTCTGTTAGTCAAAGCATTAGTATTCGAGATCTTTTTGATTCTGTTAACTGCTATGGCTGTGCCATCAGGTGGTAACATATCACAATGTCACTGATTTTACAGTACACCCTATTGTGTTTTATTCCTTTCATATCAGTGCCATTACACAAAGCTGGATATCCAAAAGATCTGTGAAATGAATGTAGTATGAAATTATTTCAAGTCAACATGATGCCCTTCACTTGAATGCTGGAACCGAGCTTTAGTTTGTTTTCAAAAAGGTTCGGGCGACTGGCAGAGGTGGTGGAGAATGCGCTATCATGAGAATAAAGTGTGTGACGTACTGAAGGACGGGAAAAATCGATTCTTGGCTTGTAAGCCAACACAGATGATTGGTGGCCATGTGCTGCATCAAATATTTGCACTAGCCGAGTGACGTCTGTGTAGTATAGAAGTAACGGGAAGAACAGATACAGGGTCATCTGTGGACGGAGCAAAGACATCTGGCTAGGTGTGTTTGTGTGCACAGTCACATGCAATATTCTGAACACACCGATACTAAATGTTCGGCACAAACTAAAATTTGTATGAAATGTGTACTCTAAGTCTAATCATCAACCTTATGTATAGCACTGTGCTTTTTCTGATGAAAAAAACCCAAGGCTGAAAAAGGCTTCAGAAGCAAAGGACATGATGACTCACCTCTTACTGCAGGGAAATGGCTCAATGAACATCTTCCATTTACAATCAGTGCCATTCACTTGGTTATTAAGTTCCAAAAAATGCTAGAAATTTGAGGCTATTAGGGATCATGTTGATTTTTTTTTTTTTTTTTAACTTAGAACTGAATTCACAATTCTCACTTATGATTCTGTGAACAATTTTGTAAGGCACAATATATACACAACATTTATTAAATGCTTACATTACCGTAGCAGACTGTAGTAACTACAGTTTCCTAGCGGATGTACCTGAATGATGGTTTGCCTGCATAATGAATAACTGATTTACTGGAATCTTTGCATTACAATAAAATCCTGAGCAAAAATAACTGCTATTTAGTATAGATTTTTAATCATTTTTGGTTTCCCTCCCAAATTGAAAAAGAAACCAGCAATATTAACGGCTGGGTAAATAAATTTCCGTTGTTTCTCTTATTCTATGAGAGCAACTCATAGCCACTTGTTGGTGAAAGTCAGTCTTGATAAATGCACTTTATGCAAAATGCATCACTGGCTTCAGGTGCATGGATGAGGTCATGTGACACAACGTCTATGGTCATTACTTACAGTGCTTAAGGAAGAATAGTGGCATTCTTATATGCAATTTTATGCAATGGATACAAAAGCGCAAAATTATGCAGAATCAACTGCTCTTGCTTTGAATTGCATTGAGAAATGAATCATGACTTAAATACAATTTTTTGTGCAATCCAACAAATATCTCTTGTTGTACTCTCTATGTAAAGCACAGCCTTGTGTCTCATGCTACTAGAAGAGATCACAGCTGGCGTGGCAACAAGGGTTTCTCCCTGGGAGGTTTTATATTAAAGCAGTGTGAGTTACTTTGTAAAAAGGATCCATTTACACTCTGGACTTGAGTTCAACTGGACCTGTTTCAGAATTCCTCTCCACTACACGAGTCAACAATTTAAGCCCAGTGAATCAGGGAAAGTGCTTGAGTGCCTGTGGATGTGGGTTAAAAAAAAAAAAAAAAAGCATCTGTCAATGCCTCTTCTTTTGCCATGCACAGCACTCTCAACTTCTCTCTTGATATATCTTTCTCTTCATTTCTGAAAAGGATGCACACTTTTATCTGAAGAACAGATCAGGTAAATGTCTGTGATCTCCTACTCAGTGTCTATTCTCCACTTCCGCTTAGTAGCCTTGACAAAAGAAGCTGTAAAGTTGCTTACAAGCTCAACAGGGCATTTAAGAATAAGCAGTGTAGTGATGACTTGTTTTCCCCCCCTAACTTGTTTTCCCACTCCTAATCACACACACTCACACAAACGCCTACAGGACAATAAGAGCCTAATCTTCATCTGTGCAAGCACTGAAGTCATAAGTAAAAAGGTTTAGAGAGCTGTGTCTAACTTTTAGACACAATACCATATGCAAATGAACCTGAAGACTTATAACAAGAAAGGATAAATAAAATAAGTGCCAACTGTAAATGTTTATGGTATCAGAAAGAAAACATATTATCCACCAACTGACTTTAAATACCCATGAGTTATTCGATCGATGAGATTAAATTACTTTTACACTGGCGTAGTAACAGACGTCATGTATACCGTACCACTGAATTCCTTTTTGATAACGATATCAAAACACTGTCTGCATTGTTACGTAGTGTGTGTCATACAGTAAGTAACAGGTCTTTTCGTGACGGAGAGCTCTCTCAGAGTGACTCATACACACATTTAGGCAGGTCACAGAGCAGTAAGCTTGCAAAATAGCACCCACAAAAGCACAAAGCCTGAGGAATGCTGGGACAATGAACTCGTATCAGTGGGTGGAACCGAGGTTTGCCTGCATGTGTAGTCTTTCATGCAAACATACCTGGCATGCATCGTGGGCGAATTGATGCATAAGCCGTTGGTTATTAATAGTGTGTGGTGCGACAAGGTACTACACCTAACAACGTAACTTTGGCTTCTGTCTCACAAGGTGGTTTCCATGGATTTCCACGGGAATGTTTTTGTGTTTCTCTGGTTGTCAGGTGGCCTCGGGCGTACGAGGAACCAGACAAACCATGAGGGTGTCTGTGCCATCTAAAGAAGCTGTAGTGTCGCAACTGACTTCAGAACACTATGCCACCTGGGGTTAAACTGAGGTGGCCTCAAGGGTCTGGCGCTCTCCCACTCTTGGTTTATGTGAGCGGCTGCATAAATTTGAACTCTGGTACTATCATTTGACGTGAATGCAAAACCCAGCATGGCATATAATGGTAATGAAAATAATAACAAAACTTACTAACAAGAAGTACTGAAACCTTATGGTCTGGTCATCCTATTAGCCACTTAGGAAAGACATTGATACATCTGAAATATATTTCTATGACATCAACATTGTTGATAACTGTACATAGTAACACAAATTATAAAAGGTAATGGCACATTTTTAGCATGCATGAAAGAAATTCCTAAAAACCCCAATGCCAGACAGTATGCATACACACACACTAACACAGCATTTAGTAACACAGCACAGCTGTAGACTATATGCATCCAGAGCCAGGAATCCTCCTTGTCAGCAGACACTTCATGCCTAACTTTACTCGGGACCTGTCATATGACTAGCAGTGGGTCACTGGCAGCAAGGGACCTGCTGTGTGCACTTTAGTTCCCCATGTGGTACACATAATGAATCAGGAGACGCCACAAATCCCTCAATCAAACATTGGATGACAATCCAATTTTTCAAAACTCAAGGACATGCAATAAGCTGCACTGCTTTAGTGTTGTTCCCTTATTGCACGTGTAATGTACCCTGTGCACTGCATAAATACCTTCCAGCCGGCGGAGCTGTTGCTGTCGCCCTTGTCCTTGAAATAAGGCACGCTCTTCACCATCCAGTCGTAGATCTGCGAGAGAGTGAGGCGCTTCTCGGGCGAGCTCTCGATAGCCTTGGTGATCAGGTCAGCGTATGACATGTTGCCCCAGGCGTTGCGGCGTGCCGAGCCGCTCTTCCGCTGCGCCGCCGCCGCCGCCGCCGCTGTAGAAGAGGAGGAAAGTAACGGCACCTGTTGCTGCTGCTGCTGTTGTTGTGGGGGAAGCTGAGCGCCGGAGATCTGCTGCCGCTGCTGCTGCTGTCGGTGCCCGCAGTTTTCTTGGCACTGGAAATCTGGGCACAAGACAAGCGGCTTTTCATCAGCATAGTCCTCGGATTCTTCAAGCAGACTGAGGCTCGTGAGGAAGTCCGCAGTGCCGCTCGGCTCGTGCTTGACAGACGGGGCCGGCGAGGACGTGCTCGAGTCGGCGGGGTTGGTGAACTCCGGCCGGGGCAGCGGCCAAGTGCATGATCGGGGCCGCGATAGAGGCTCAAAGTCCGGGTCGATGTCGACCAGCTGCTGCTGCTGTTGTTGTTGTTGTTGTTGCTGCTGCTGTTGGGCCGCTTCCGCCATGGTACCGACAAACGCCCAACGTCACATAGAGTTGGCGCCGTGCGAGTGACTCAGGCGCGACGGCGCGCACAAGAGCGCGGCTTAAACAGGAAAAAAAGAGAAGGCAGCGATGAAGAAGAAACAAAAAAGTTTGGTGAGAAGTAAACACTGCTATCCTACATTTGTAACGCGTTGAGACCGTAAGTGAAACCGAGTCCGAGCGCGAGGAACCGGAGAGCGCCTAACATCTGAAGGCTTTGTTATGAAGTTCAAAGTTTCAGCGATCCGGCCAAGCTAGTACTCCGCTCGTGCGTGCTCCTGTCACTGTGTGTTTGTGTGTGTGTGTGTGTGTGGGAGACCGAGAGCGAGCACTAGTCTGGAAGCGGCGTTACCCGAACTCATCTATCATTGGTCAGCGGATACCGCCCACGCTTGATTGACAGTTAGCAGTAGCCAATCACAGAAGCGCTTTGAAAGCGAAACAGCGCAAAAACAGCACTTTTCTCCACCCAGGACTAGTAAACACATTTCATTGTAGACTCTAAAGTAAAACCGCTGCGCTCCAGGTCACAATGTACCGCCTTCAAGTGCACGTGGATCCTTCAAGGGGCTTTAATAAATATCATGGAGTGTTATTATTATTGGTCGTGTGTCTGTCATTGTGATAAACATAAGTGCATGTCCTGGCTATCTAGGAACAGGTCTAAGCCACAGAGTCATATAACATGTCTACATACAGCCTATAGTCGAGCTTTTTGATACTTTAAGTATGAAAACATGGGACATGCATTATTTGGATAAAATATTTTATGGGTAATAGGCTTAACTTGTGTGGGGGTGGCTTAATGGTTAGTGTGCTTGCCTTGCACCTCCAGGGTTGGAGGTTCAAATCTCACCTCTGCCATGTGTGTGTGGAGCTTGCATGCTCTCAGTGCTTTAGGGGTTTCCTCTGGGTTCCTTGGTTTCTTCCCCCAGTCCAAAGACATACATTGTAGGTTGATTGTCATTTCCAAATTGTCCATAGTTTTGTGAAAGTGTGGTTGCGATTGTGCCCTGTGATGGGTTGGCACCCCGTCCAAGGTGTCCCCCGCCTTGTGGCCGATTTCCATGGGATAGGCTCCAGGATCCCCTGCAGGATAAGCAGGATGGACAGAGAATAAATTGTCCAGAAGATCCGAGCTGTCTACCTAACTTATTTAAATTTAATGTCAACTTAATATAATTTTTTAAAAAAGGTTAAAATCAACTAACATCATTCACCATTGCAAAACATGACAGATCTACAGATTTGATCATATAGAAATTAGGACCCTGTAACGAAATGGTGATATAAAATCAAGAAAGTAAATAAGGGCAACTTGTTAAAAACAAACAAACAGCCCTCCAACTACTAGGCCTACTGTATTTAACTTGACATAAGTGAAACATGTAATTATTTGGTCTGCAGTGCCAACACCGTGCCAGTCAAACGCTACTACCATACACTGCTGTGGAGCAGTACAGCCGTGCAGTCTACAGACTGTTCAGTACCAGTGCTGGCGTGTTGTTTCCACTCAGTTTAGCAGATAATATGCAGGGGTTTTTTTTGTAGCCCACTCAAATGTGGCGCATGTGACCATACCGCCATCTTGCGGTCAATGTTAAAACTGCTAAGTCGTTTCTCATTGGTGTCTCTTAAATAAACTGCAGTTCAAGACAATAGTCACTAATGTCGCTGGTCTAACATCATAATACTGTTAACATGAACACTCTTTGTGAATCAGATGTGTTAAAAAGAGAAATAATTAAAATACACTTGTTTATAAACATTCTCTATATTTCTTGCCTAACTTATACACTTCCTGTATTTATTTTACTGTATTTTCTCTTCCATGTGATTAATTCAGGTATATCAATCAAGACCTGATCTAAAACAGAAGTTCTTCATTTTATTCACGAAAGAACCCAAGTTTTCATTTCAACCAAACTGGAGCTATCCATCCATCCATCCATCCATTCATCTTCTACCGCTTACTCCTTTTCAGGGTCATGGGGAACCTGGAGCCTATCCCAGGGAGCATCGGGCACAAGGTGGGGTACACCCTGGACAGGGTGCAAATCCATCGCAGGGCTTTAATAAATAATGTTAGTCTTCAAACTAGTTGCTTGGCTGGAATTACACCCCTTATTTTACAACCTGAGAGCCAGATCCCCTGCATGTGTGCTCATCAGTGTATCTTTGAGTTGTTTCCGTTGCCGTGGAGACGCCGGTGTCAATCATTATGTAACAAATCTTTGTAGTGTTTCTTCATTAGGGCTGGGAATAAAATATCGATTCTCCGATTTTGATCGATTTTCAATGTAACGAAACGATATCTATTTGGGAAATCCCCGAATCGATTATTAATGCGCGTGCTTTACTTGAGAGGATGTGAATATTATCTGTAGTTCGCCTCTCGTCCTGAAGATGTCGCCATCGTTCCTTGTTTTGAATTTTGAAAACGGTTTTATTTCTTAAACATATGTTTCAAGTTGTTAATAAATTTCACTGTTGCATGTTTACAATGTTTTTATTTATTTATTTATTTTTACAGTAATGTGCATTGTGCAGTTTGTGCTTACCTTGTGTGCATTGTATGCACATATTTATGATGGGCCCTATTAAAGTAAATGTGTATTTCAGTAATATAGCTAAGTAGGAGGGTTTCAGTTACAAGCATTTATATTAAAACATGGATTCCATG
>JANDJT010000071.1:10868762-10888713 GCA_024331685.1 Stegophilus panzeri | reverse complement strand
GTGTTGTCACATGAAAAGATATAATCAAATATTTACAAAAATGTGAGAGGTGTACTCACTTTTGTGAGATACTGTATTTAAAATGCGTCTCCTTGCTGTGAATAAAACACAGGGCTTAAACAGGTACATGACAGTATGGCAAACAAATGCCTTGGTTGCATTATTTGTCTAGATTTTTAAAATATGATGAACAGCAGTCAGGCTACACTACCCTTCATGTCTCTGTGCTAACTATCTTACTGGCAGTTTGTCCTAGATGAGGCCTCACATCCATGGGGTATCAAGGTGGAGCGAGTGGAGATTAAAGATGTTAAACTACCTCTTCAGCTCCAGAGAGCCATGGCAGCTGAGGCTGAAGCCTCCAGAGAGGCTCGTGCTAAGGTGAGTTTTATTATCAGTCCCAAATGCACAAAGCTGTGGAAAGGTAGGGTGGAAACTTATGGTCTACAGAAGTTCCCAGTCTTATTTTGCAACACTTGCACAAGATTCAGTTATTCATAGCTCTGGATGACTACCTTACAAAAATAATGTTCACAGTGGAAATATCTTGCATGTAGACAAAATGTAGCTAGTATCACTTATTATAACATTATTATACTATAAATGTTAAATATAAATAAACAAAAACTAGTCAGCCTATTTTTAGAAATTTATACTAAATTAAAGTTTGAAATGTTTTGTTCTGTTGGCAGGTAATTTTCCTATTTTCTAAAAATAAATGATTGAAATGTGCAACTTATTTACAAAACTCGCAAGCAAACTTACATTTGCTCATTGATGGACAATTGTATCCAAAACGATTTAGAATAGAGACCGGATACAACTAGGCAGATGAGGGTTAATTGTCTTGTTCAAGAATAAACAGTGGCAGCTTGGCAGTGTTGGAATTTGAGTTCAAACCTTCAGATCAGCCCCAAAATCCCAAATCCTTAACCAGTGAACAACCCCTTTCTTCCTTCCTTCCTTCTGTCCCTCCATCTGTGCATGTATGAATGATATGCAATTTAATAATATAATACTCTAATAGTGGAGATGATGGTAAGTTTTTAAGGAAATGCTTGGCAGGATGATCAGTACTGCTAAAGTTTCTATCCCCTTCTCCCCTGACAGCTATACATGAATAATGTAGAAGATTTTGGTTTTGATGGTAAAACAATAGTAGTGTTAAAGTTCCAGGTACACAATGTGAGTGTGTAATCTTTGCATTCATCCTTGATAAGTAAACACTATGTTCATTTTTAATTGTTCTAAATGGATGGACTGTTATGGACAAACCTAGTGGAGTGTGTTCTGGATGCATGATAAAATTATGATATTTCCGTCTTAATGTGTTTTGTGTTGTTTTTGAAGGTGATAGCAGCAGAGGGAGAGATGAATGCATCACGGGCCTTAAAGGAGGCCTCTCTGGTCATGTCTGATTCACCTTCAGCTCTGCAGCTTCGTTACCTCCAGACACTCAACACCATCTCAGCTGAGAAGAACTCCACCATCATCTTCCCCATGCCCATTGACATATTGCAGCACTTTGTGTCCTGTAAATGATGTTCAATTATAAGTCTTCAGTAACAGGTTGTACATGTCATTTCATATCATTGTTTACATTCAAGACTATAATCATTTCTGAATATCATTAAGGGCAACTTTCTCTTACATAGTACTTTCTTCATAGCCCTTTAAATGGCATTATTACGTTACTAAGTTTTCCTAATTATTAGTAAGTTTTCTGTTTTGCCATAATGTACTTTCATAAAATTATTCAGATGAGTATGAGCCAGTAACTCTCATTTAGATACCACTACCTGAACTATGAGAAACAGTATGAAAAATATTACTATTGATTTTAAACAAATAATATAAATAACAATTATTTGATTGTTGTTTTTGTAGCACAAAAAAAAAACATTCTACAAAGCATTTTACAGAGCAAATATTTTACTAGATATAGTAAAATAGTTATACTGAATATATAGTGCCTGCGGCCTCAAGCTTATGGCCGAATCACAGCTGCACAGATATTCAGTATAACAGCATGATTGCGAGTGTGATATTTCAGTTTTATAAACAAAAAATTAATATCGAGTACCTAACATTTCGGCCACAATAATAATTTGTTTATTTTTGCTCAGCTAGCAGAAATTTATCCTAAAGAAGTCACATGACCCGTTCCACATGTCCGTTCTTCCTTTTCGTCTTCACCTGGCGAGCTTTCATACAGTATTCTAAGTCAGAAGTTATATTCATGAAAACTGTATCATTTGCTATATCCACTGACAATGTCGGTAACTCTACTGTAGTAACGCTTTCAGTGGGACTGTTGCTAGAGTTGGAATTTTATGTGGCAAACACAGACAAGCAGAGTGATTCAAACAGTGAAACATCCCAGTGTACAGTAGTTATACTAAATATAAGCACTCTTGGAATGCCGCTCATCCAATCAAATCAGTGGACCAGAACTAACTGTTGTATAAATAGCATATAGGTCTTTCAGGTTCACATTTATAGTCAGTATATCTCCTACAATATTAAACTGTAATGCTGATTTACTTACAATTACCATAACTATGAGAACTAGCTCATAGCTACAGTTTACTGTATTGTACATTTAGCTTCTCCATATGAAATTAGTTAATTCATTCCTTCAGTTTGGGGATTGGCCATCATTGATGACTGTGGATGAACAGCTGCTTCAGGTTAATAGAAGATATATAACAATAGTTATGACTGTAGAAAAGAGTGCTTATTCTCATACTCACCTCTTTCATAACGTGAAAATGTCTGCCATCTTGTAGGTAGTCCATTGTCTGGTTTGTCCTGATTATAAAAGATAATGATATGCCAATACATACAATACATACTGTGAGGTATGGAGGCAGATTATTAAATAATATACTTATTAAATAATATACTGGTCTTGTCCTATCTTCTAATATATTATTTTTCTTGCCTGGTCAATAACATTTACCTTGTTGTCTAATTATTCATTTAACATCCAAATAGATAAGAACATAGAGGAGACTAGAGGTAGGCGTACAGAACACATCTGGGTTTTTTTATTTTGTTTGTGTGTGCAAATAGTAAATGGTCTGCTTTGGATAAAAGCACTTTACACTGGTTCTCATTCACCCATTCACACACACACACACACACACACACACACACTCACACACACTCACACACACTCACACACCAGTGGTAGCAGAGCTGCCATGCAAGGCGCTAACTTGCCATCGGGAGCAACTTGTGGTTCAGTGTCTTGCCCAAGGACACTTCGGTATGTGGAGTCACATGGGCCGGGAATTGAACAGCCAACCCTACGATTAGTGGACAACCCGCTCTACCACCTGAGCCACAGCCTCCCCACAGTGTGTGTTTGATTTGCATAGCTTTGCCTATACAGATCCTCAGGTCAAATACAATATTTCACTGCTGATAATTAGGAGCTGAACATATGTTAAATTAATTTACCTTTAATTTTACTGAGAAGTCCTATTGAGATCGAATGATCTCTTTTACAAGAGAGACCTGGCCAAGGTGGCAGCTATGCAAACTCACAATAAAAAAAACAAACCACAACATATACTTAAACACCGAAACATTTTACCAAAAACAATTACACATCTCCTTCACCACATTCTTTATGATTTCTTTAAATTCATAAATAGATATAAGTGTATTCAGATTTAAATCTTTTTGCAATTTATTCCATGTCCAAGGTGCATAATAGGAAAAAGCAGTTTTCCCCAGATCTGTCAGAACCCGGGATACATTAAAAAGTAGCCTAAATGTCTGTTGGCACAGTAAGTGCAACGGGTAGTGTTTTTGCTTCATAGCTCCAGGGATCCCTGTTCATTTCTGTGCATATTGTCCCTGTGTCTGTGTGGGTTTCCTCCCACCTCCCAGAAACATGAAGGTAGGTGGATTTGTTGTGATGTCCTTCTCGTGTGAATATGTGAGTGCATAGTCCAGGGTGTATTCCTACCTTTTGGACCCATATCCATCCTGACACTTATTCATTAATTAAGATTAATTAATTGCTGCTGTACATTTCGGTGTAGGCTTTATTATTTACATTTACATTTATGGAATATTGCAGACACGCTTAACCAGAGTGACTTACATTTATCTCATTTATACAACTGAGCAGCTGAGAGTTAAGGGCCTTGTTCAAGGGCCCAATGACAGCTTCGTGGCGCTGGGAGTTGAACTCACAACCTTCCAAACTAAAATATTGTATTAAAACTTATATCAGGATTTCTATAATTGTTAAAAGTGCTATATAAATAAAAATTGACTTGAAATATACAATGCTATGGTACTATGTTCTTTTATTTATTAATTTATAAACCAATACATTAATTGAATTTATTAGATCATACATAGCATCTGCCTGCTGTTATATCATATAATATAATTAGTTTAAGATTCTTGTAAACGGTAAATAATGATATCACTCATTCTTTTAAAAGTGCCTGATCCATGTCCTTGAATTTGCAGTTAATTCCAAAGTGCAATATATACAAAACAGATCTCTTTGAATACAGTCTAGCTCCAAACTGTAATCTAATCTATACTTATATGGTTTACAACAACAACTTAATACAACAAAATCACAGCTTTAAGACATGCTCCCTTTTCAGATAAAACATATAAACAAATATAAATGTTACAACATAATTTAAAACACGGAAACCGAGAAGGAATAATGCACAGTTCAACCCTTGACTTCAACCCTTAAAACATTCAGATTTTAGTTTTAAAATGAAAATGCATTTCTATGGGATTCTCTCTCTCTCTCTCTCTCTCTCTCTCTCTCTCTCTCTCTCTCTCTCACACACACACACACACACACACAAGCAAAAGTAATAAAATCATAACAGGCTACTGGAGAACTGGATCCAATGTAATTTCATAGTTTGACACAGATGGATCAAATATGAAATCATGAAAACATTAAGCAGTATTTCTCAATCTCTCTCGATTTCTCCACAGTATGTTTAACTGATATGTTGTTCTCAAGTGATTTGTATTTTACATATAACAATTTCATACAGTTGAAATGTGTAAGTTAAAAACAGATGTTGTTGCTATTATTTGTACATCTATAGAATTTAAGAGCCTTCAAAAGAACCTTCTTAACCTGAGATTAAATTCTGACTGGGATATATGATTATACATAATACAAAATGAAATACAAAAAAATAACTACAAAAATAAACAATACTGAGCTCAACACAGAGAATGAGACAACAAGTGGTTTTAGCTTTGGAGGTTTGTAGGATTGCCAAAAATGAGTAAACACTGACCAGAGATATTGTCTGGTTGAGCTAAATACGATTTTGTACTGTAAAAATCTACAGCAATTATAGAAAAATTAAGTACACTTACTGTATACTGACATTTGCAAATAAATAACACAATTCATGATTATAAAAAATTAGCTTAAAACATAAAGGAGTCAAATATTTTACCTTCTCATTCCCACCTTTGCTTTTGTATCAGTACATCACTCATACGGGTTCAGGTATTTGAAATATCTATAGTGGCAGCCAATTTTCAATTAATTATTTATCATTAGTTTCACTGGAATGGAGGTACAGGCAATGGAAAATAGGTTACTGTAACTAATAACTCTTTGGCTCCCAGTCTCAGTTCCCAGGATTTATTCTTAATAATCTGATTTAATGGCTAGTTATTAAGCCCTTTATGAGCTGGTTTGTATGTGTTTGTGTAGCAGAGAAATCAGAAGAAAATGTCGAAAATGTGAATATGATGCTCGAATAGTAAAAAGCCTAAATGAAGACTGGAATTTTTCTTTTCGGAAAAGCATTATGGCTTTGAGTTTGTATATCCTGAAAGTCTCCATGGTTAACCAGAAGCCCAGCTAACACAACATCATTTCAATAAGTGGACTATTACAATGCTAAAGTACTTACCGTGCCTCCAGATTTCTTTTGGTACTAATTTTAAACTTAATGTTACAGACAGTAGTACATTACTGAAAATTTTAACCTGCTAGCAGTTTCAGCATAACGTATTGTAACTCAAGTGCTAACATTGAGGTACTAGCACTATGGTATTATCTTGATATACTTTTATGTTAGCTTAGCAACATTCCAATGTAGCCAGGTCTGTCTCCTGCACATGATGAAATGTCTTCAGTGTTGCCTTAGCAGGTAAATGGTATATAAATACAACATCTGTGTTCAAATGGAAGACTTGTTTAGCAGGAGGTTTGTTCAGCATACAATCAGTCCATGAGAGGAACAGCAGTGCCTGAATGGAGGCTGACATGAAGTTCTGTAAACTTTGCTGACCAGAAGATGAAGGCATGAACATTTTTTATTTTTTTTTGCACTGAGAAGATAGTAGTTTTGAGAACAGCCTGATAGTGAAGTATATTAGCATAAGGTAAATTGTTCAAATGTAAACACTTTGAACGTATTTTACTTTTCTCACTCAATATCCAATGTCAATCTGTGTTTAATATCTTTCTGAACAATGAGCTCATGAAAACCATAAAATGTTATGGAAACAGAGAATGAATGTGGAACTACTTTGGTTGTATAAGAACAGTGATGGTCATTATTTTTCTCATTGCCAAACAATAAGGACTATACAATATATTTGAAGGGGAAGAAATATCCATATTAAGTATGTGTTCTGTGTGCATTAGTGTGTCATTCTTTAAAGAAACTGAATGAATAATAATTTACTATAATTGACAGTACGGTTACTATCTGTGTGGAGTTTCCTGCGACGTTTATTGTTAAAAGTGGTATAGGTGGCTGCTTAGGACCCCCAGAGGGATTCATGAATTTTAAAACATATATGCAAAAAAGCACACCTTTCTATCATAGAGTTCTGCAGGGATGAGGTATTTTTTAGGCCAACCCGGAAGTTAGCATCACCCTGGTTTTTTTCACTGGTTTTTAGATTATTATCGAAAATAAGCTCTGTGGCCAACAAAACGTTATGATCCTTACACGTTTTGTTTTTTTTTTCATCAAGCCTAAATACAATCGCCAGAAGTAAAAAAAAAAAAAAAAATTAATAAAAAAAAATAAAATAAATAAAGTTAGGCTATAAACGAACTACACCACGGTCGCATGACTTCAACGTCACCACCGCTAGGCTTCTGACGACTCTTTCAGTCTATTAAAAAAAAAAAAAAAAAAAAAAACACAATTGGAAAATACTATAAATTGTTAAATCTACAAGTTGGAAAGTTTGAATTGGAATAGTTTGCAAGAGCGCGAGTATAAACACAATGAGGCTGCAGTAGATGAGATTTCCTGTTCGGCGTAATGACGTCTAATGTCCCCGACAACCTCTGTAGTCCCATTTAGTCACTTGTTAGCAACCGTCTTTTTCAAGACACGTAACAGCTTTAAAATATCATGAGTGAGGTATTACTGATGTATTTTATATTGTAGAATAAAACGTAAAATATCTTGAGTTTGTGTTAACCACAGACCTTATTTCAGGCATTTAACCAAAAACCCATTCAAAAAACCCATTGACTTCGGGACGATGAAACCGGAAGTGCAAAAATGCTAACTCATTTCCGGGTTTTAGGACTCATTCCTGCATCACGCTATTTGATGAAAAGGTTTATGCATCAGTCAGTTCGAGGGGCCCCCTTGTGGTGTGAAAAGAATAGAAACTGATATTTAGGTAACAATATATTATAGATCTTGCTCAGTTTTCCAGTTTCCATATTTTGCAGGCATATTTTAATATGTATTTATTTTATTTATTAAACTCCCCTCATCCAAGATATATTGATTCTTCTTAGAAATAAAATAATATAACCGGTGAGAGTAAGGGAGGGGTGGGGAGTGTCAGGGGGTGACCCTGACCAGGATAAGCACTTACAGGAGATGAATGAATGAATTATTAAGTATATGAATCTTGTAACTTGTTTATGCTTTCATTTTTACTGTTTATTCTATATAAGCTGCAAATGCTAGTCAAAGCAAAGCTTGACATACAGGCACCACAGAACCTAATTAAAACTGCCAATTTGCAAAACATGCCAGTGGTAATTAGTACTTCATTATGCATGATACAAGTAGGGTAGAAAATATCTGCAGCTCAAAACTGGCTGTGTTCATGTTTATATATGATGGTCATTAAAATTTGTTAAAACGAATAAACTAATGGGTTATCTGTCCAAGTTCTGTTATACTCAAACTGTATAACACAGAGCCCCATTTGTTCATCCAGAATTAAAATGTGTAAGACACAGATTTACAGAGGGTTTAGGGGTTTGAATTCAGACACACTCGTCCTGAGCCTCCTGAGATAACCTAGTTATCAGCACCCATTTACAGCACATACAGCTCAACTGATACAGTCTATAACACTACAGAAAGCACCTTAAGTGTCTGCTTGAACTTACGCTTGATAAAAGACGGTACAGTTGAAATGAAATCGATGAAAAGACAGAGAGAGGAAGAAAGTGAAAGGAGGATAGTAGGGTTCATCTAGGAAAGGGTGGTAGGTGGGATGGTGAGCCTGGGCCTGGAGAAGGTCGATGGAGTGGCGACTGGTTTGGTGACATGTGTGGGCTCAATTCGCCCGTCTGCAAACGCCAGAGCAGCTCTTCATTTGTGCGACTCAGGCGCTTTTTCTCATTACTCTCCTTCTCCACGTACTCCTGCAAATTAGCATTCTCTTCTGACAGTTGCCTGAGAGAATGAGGAAAAAGATTAGCTTGATGCAAACTACATCCAAGATAATAATGTAACTAATATACCAAAGACTTTCATTTATCTAACTGTTTTCATTAACCATTTGAAGTCACAGTTATTGCCAGTGATAACATAATTCTATATCTACTACTATCTGCCCATGTACCTCAGCACACTGAATTCTTGATTTTGAAAATTCTGATCATTTTATGTGACAGCAGCTCTGACAGTAGGTAAAGCACAGGTTTACATTAATGCACTAATACATTATTGTTTTCGATAGTAACAACTCATACAGGGACTTGTATGGCAGACGCTCCAAATGAACTGATGTGTGTGTGTAATCTTTGATACGGTGAAAGTGTCTGTGAGAAGACATTTATTTAGAAGTTTTAAAAGGCCTCTCCAGTGTCAGTGTTTTGTAACAGTCAAAGGTAAATCTGTATCTTTTCTGACAAGGGACTTTGCACTTTCTCTATTTTTCTGGTATTACTAACTTCAAAAGAGAAAACAAGAGAGGCCAACGCTGCTATAATACAAGTGATAACAGGAACTAACTTGTTTTGTGGACATTCCACAACATTAAACGCAACTGTAAACTCATCAAATATACAACATCATTCTTTTAAAAAAAACATTAGTCTTGGAAAACTGCTGTGGTATTAGAGGAATAAAACATTTCGGTACATGCTGTTGAAGGAAAATGATCAAGTTCTTTTGGTCCTATAAAAGCATGCCCCATCACGTTTTTTTTCTTACATAGCTCACAGATATAAAGTGCAGATTATAAAATTTCAATCAACCCCATGTACGTTTGTGTTTGTAGGATTTAGGATTTTAAACCTATACAATTATTTTGAAGGTCTGAATAATCATTTGACACATATTGCGTCTTTCAATGATCTTTAATGTACAGATTTGTAGAGACCTGGACATGGCAAGGTTGAGGTCTATTCTCGCCTTAAGGTCCTCATTCTGCTGCTGTAGCACCTGAACACGCTCCTCCAACAAGGCATTTTTCTGGGCCTGTACAGACACACATAAAAATGTACTTCTTCAGATCTACAGACATATACTAAAAGAGCATTTGAATTATGCACAATATTGCATAATACATGAAAATGTTTTTTTTTTTTTATTTATCAAAATGATCAGAATAGGCATGAACCTTTAACTTGGTGATTCAGTCCTGATTATTGTTATTGTTGTTGTTGTTGTTGTTGTTGTTGTTGTTGTTGTTGTTGAGAAAAAGTCAGTGTTACAGTTTTTGCTGAAAAGTTTTGTGTGCCAAGTCAAACTGAGATGCAATGTTATTCAGCAAGTTTTAAGGCTTCTTTAAACCGCAGTGACATTTTGGAGACTGTGAGCTTAAATGAATGTTACATAGCTAACATGTTGCTCAAATGAGTTTTTTGTCAGTAATCTGTAAGTCCTTTTCACATTCATTTTTTGACCTGTACATGAGCTTGTAATTGTAACCTGTGATTGCTGAATTGTTTAAAGCAGTATGAGCTCAAGCCACAGTAAATAATAATAAAAAATACTGACTGAAACGCTGAATGTAGTTTATCCTTATAAAGTACTTTCTTTGTTAACTCTCCATAAGCAGGTCATGCAGTGTTGTTAGTCACAACATAACCATAAGATCCTTTCTGCATCATATGCTTGATGTTAGGCTTGCAAGCCAGACTTCAGGCATCCATAAGAGAGTCTGGTATATTTGGTCCAAAAATGCCTAGGTTTACAGAAAGAGGATAGTATAGCTAACATTGTGATTATCCACAGAACCTTTTATGTTGTTTACCCAAAACAAACTCTTTTAGACAATACAAATATCTTTTAAAGATTGAAATGAAAAGCTCATTTTGTCACAATATTTAAAAGTTTGTTTTCACACTGGAAATTTCCAGAAGTACAGAGAGCCTGAGGAGATCCTGAAGCTTGTGGCAAGATAAGTGTACAAAAGATATAAGACGCGCTGTTGATTACGTACCATGAGGTTATCAGGTTAAAACTAGCTTGATGTAAACACTGGATGTAAACAAATAAACAAATGCCCTATTAGACAAGATCAATTCCACAACGCAGTGTGACGTGACACTGATTCTCAATCCCCACAAAAGACATGGACTGGCTAGATGCTAAAACAGTACCTTTACAGCATTCGACTGCCATTTTGGTCTGTTAGCACTGTAAGACAAAATCTAATACATTAGCTTGATTTGATTCTAATCATTTTACATTGATACAAGGCACATGAGTTTTGAGGAGTAATTCTATTTGTTACCACGGTTACAGCCCTGATGATATAAATATGCTTTACTTTCACTTTTCCCTTTCCTTCTGTAGTAACACTAACCAGTTTCTCCAACTCAGATATCTTGACTTCTTGTTGGTGGATCTGTTGATTCTTCATCTCCAAAACCTCTTTGAGACTTTTTAGATCCTCTTCTATGTGCTGATAAGGGGCCAAAGCTTCCTGAGTATATATAAACACAAACATATACATATTAAAATATGCCTCAAAATATGGAAACTGGAAAATAACTTTTATATATAGTGTGTGTGTATGTATATGCAGTACCACAATCTGTTCATCTGTACTTCTGCGCAGTGCCTCCTCAAAGCGCTTGGCTCGGTCACTCAAGCTGCGGTTCTGAAACGTCAGTGTGTCCACCTGATCCTGAACGCATCACCATAAAAACACACACACACATATACATACACAAATCAAATAAACACACTTACCATCATACTAGCTGTCAGAAAGAAAAGGAAATGTATGTGCTTGGACAGTAAAAGAAGTTTTTCTACCTGCAGAGACAATCTGAGTTTTTCAAATTCTTCTTCCAGAGATTTCTTCTGCTGTTCGTGTGCCATCCTGAGATCTGAAAGAACAATCTCTATTATTACTAATGAAGCCATGAAATAAAAGTAAACCAGAACCAGTTAAGTAAGAAATACAGCACAACAGCACTGTAGACTACGTCATTTCGCTTATATCTCGACAACTTTCCAACCAGTACATATTTTTTTATTTGTAAAACACCTTACAATTTTTATCTATTTATAATTACACTTAATATAATAGAAAGCCCATTAAACAATTTACTGTTTACACGTATATCAGCCAAAAACAGTTGATCCTTCACCAACATTTGCGTCTGTGATTAATTCTCTCTTGAAGACTTTCCCCATGCCAGAAAATTAAAAGCAACAACTTTATATCTGACTGTTAAAAAGTCTTCAACGATAATCCAGAAACTTGGAATTATAAGCTTCTGTGTGTTTAAAATATCAAGCTGCAAAGTTCTGACCAGCAACAAGGTCAAAGCATTTACTTTTCAACTTCATATATATTTTTAAATACTCTGAAGCAATATTTTGCAATTAGGGTTAGATGTGCAAATAACATACTTATTAATTCATGTAAAACAAGTCAGATAGAACCTTATAATCCCTTGGCCTTTTGAAAATGTTGACTATAGAATTTTTCACTGTTAAAGGACAATTATTTTTAATGAAGCAGAGCATCTGCTGAACAAGTCTCTTTGAATTCTTTATTAGTAAAGAGAATGAGTGCGTTAATATATACGTTTGTGTTGGCATTGCTTATACAAGCCATACTATTGTAGAAAAAACTCAACACCTTCTGACCAATCAGAATCAAGAATTCAGCACTATGGTAATTCATCCCTTTTCCATACCGCTTACCCTACATAGTGTTGTGCGGGAAGCCTGGAGTCTATCCCAGGGAACTCGGAGCACAATGTGGAGGACACTCTGGACGAGGTGCTAACCCATCGCAGGGCACAATCACACACACATTCACACACTACAGACAATTTGGAAATGCCAATCAGGGTACAACGCATGTCTTTGGACCGGGGAAGGAAACCGGAGTACGTGGAGGAAACCCCCAAAGCACGGGGAATACATGCAAGCTCAGACAGGGCAGAGGCAGGATTCAAACCCCCAACCCTGGAGGTGTGAGGCAAATGCAACCCGCTAAGCCAGTGCTATGGTATAACATTTTATCTGTAAAATGCTAAGTATATCCTCTGGCTTTTCATTATTTATAAGGTTTAGAACGTCTGGATGTCTCAAAGGACTCACTTTTGACTGTCCTAGCGTGCTCCTCCTGTAGAGTGGCCAGTGTGGCGTTATGAGCAGCCTCCATCTCCAGCATGGCCGCCTCATGGTTCTCAGTCATCTCCTCCACCTGACAAACCATATTATTATTAAATCTCGGGATTAGAGCTTGGGAGAGCTTGAACATGTGTAGAAAAATACTGGCTAAACGGCTGATGCACGTGTCTGACCTGCTGTTGGTGCAAGGAGCTGAGCTGCTCTAGCTGGCTGCTCTGCTGTTGCTGCAGAAGCTCAGTTTCCTTCTGCTGCTCTTCTCTCAGCCTCTCCTGCAGATCCTGCAGTTCCTTCTCCTGCTCCACCTTCAGTTTCCTCAGCTGCTGCTCAAAATTGCGCTCCAACTCAGCCTTCTCACCCTGCAAACGCTCCCACCGGCCCACGCTGACCACTACAGACAACAACAGGCAGATTTGCATTTACAAAGAAGGGAGTGGGAGATTAGGTACAGAGTGTGTGGTACAGAGTGTGTGTGTACCTATTTGTCATCTGACATGATGACATCATGCTACCATTTCAAGTGCTCTATTTTGTGAGGGTTTTTGTACAAGGTGAATCAAAGCAGCCTCTTCTCCACTTACCCACTTCATCCCTGATCCTGGAAAGCTCCAGGGACAGTTCCCTCTCCTTCACCAAGGCAATCTCGTTCTGCAACACACAGACATACGTAGAGGAGCATAAATTAGTATATACAAATACAAAATAGTCTTACCAAAAATGAATGAAATCCTGAAACAGATTGGCAGATAATAGCTTATTTCAAATTAATTTCTACAAAGAAGCTTTCTGATAAAACAAATGCTTTCTGCTAAATAATTTAATAAGCTTGTACTTAGTAAAAATGTCCAAAACTAGCCTTTATAATATTATATTTGTTGTATCATAATCTCATAATGAGACATAATACATTTTTATATTTTATATAAGATATTTTCACTTACTAAGATGTAATATTTTTTGCAGTGTGGTTTCTCACTAATATTTATTTTTCACTAATATTTTAAACTAGGGAATTCCATTCATTCGTAACCACATAACCACATAACCACATCCATTGTTATAACCACATTTATTCCATTCAATTTAAATGTCCATTTATTCCAGCTATAATTCCAAGACATTTTTCATAACTTTTATTTATCCATCTTTGCTGAGAGTGCCAATATTTCTGTATCTGACTGTATCATAAGTCACTGAGAATGTCAACTAAGTAGGATTTTAACATCTGTGGAATACTTAATAATTGTGATCCCAGTAAAAATAAAAGTGAACAGAAATACTCAAAAACACTCTTCCTGATTCACATGTCTGTTTGCACAAATGCCATGTAATCAACCAACACAGTGACACACAAACAGTATAAATATCTCATGGGGATGAAAATTAGGTGGTGCTCTATATAAAGATAAGCAGGATCTATGTATATTATCTATTGCATTAGAAACATTGCTACATAATCAATGTAAATGTTAATGTATGATGACTCAGCACTTTCATAATCCTAATGTAAGTACAACAAAGTATTTTAGTACACAGACATTCTGACAGAAAATTGCAGTCCATCATAATGAATCAAACACTAATGAACTACTGAACATTCTAACGTATCTTATATATATAGTCAGAAATGTAGAAGTAATATTTTCTAGGTCTTAAAACATATATATATATATACAGGTTATACCAGTTTTTTCAGTTAGGTCTTTGCAGGTGCAATCTCCCACACATCATCTTTGTAAGAAAAATGCAGGGTCATGACCTACAGTATTACCTGATTTAGTTTGGTAAGCTCTGGGTGTGAGATTATTCACATCATTCTTCCAATCAGATCTTTTTATTCATTTATTTATTTTAAATATACTTGCTAAGACTTGCAGGTCTTAAAAGAGCCTTTTCATGAATATAAATCCCTGATTCCTCTGGTTTTATTTCCTACTACAGACCATTTGTGTTGGACATGACAGGGGCTGTTTCAAGGACACTGTTCAAACCTATTACCGACCCCATAAATTCAGTCCTATAAAGGGATTAAACCCCCGGCACATCCGCAACTGTGAAGGCACTGCACATAACCATGTAATGTTGAATATATGATTATATTAAAACCTGTAAAGTCAGTGAAGGAAAGGAATTTGTAAAAATGAACAAAAGTGGAAATGAGCATTTTGAGTGATTAAAGATGATGAACAGTGAGAAGGATCACTAGTATGGTTTCACTATCTGGCTTCAGGTGTCTGAGGGTAAACATGGGGCGTGATCTGATCTCTAGCATGTCTTGAGGATAGCCACAGCTGCTAATCAACAAACACAAATACCACACATAAAAGCTCACACATAATTGAATTCACACAGATAGAAGCAAAAATAAGTACACAAACTACATCAAGAACAATCTCTGAATCAGTCCATGCACACAATATACACACAGACACAGACGCACATACACACAGGCATCCTCCCTGAGAGTGCAACTAAAGCAACGCCTGCATTACCCGTGTCCAATGAGCATCCAGACAGCAAAACAGGGGGAGAGACTTAGAGAAATAGCATATACTGCAGCTCTGGCCCATGCTAATGCAGAAAAATAATGAGAGAGAACAACAGAGAGACAGAGAACATGTGAGGAGGGTGATATCATGCAAAAGAAAGAGGAGAATGCCAGCATCCCTTTAAATAGCCTTACCTCATCCCTGGCATCATAGCACGACAGCTTTGGCAACAGCTACCGGCAAACGCCTAGATCTCAGCTTCTCCTAAGACACCCTTACCTCCCTCCCTCTTCTCTACCTTCTCTCTCTCCCCCACTCTGTATCTCCCTCCCTTCCACCCTCACACCCTCATCTTCTCTGCTTCTCACACACTGAAATGCACACAGGATCTTGTACGTCGACTGAAAAGCGGAAATGGATGAAAGGGGGAGGGATGGAGAATGGGAGGATGAGATCGATAAAGGGCTGTTTTAGCCTCTTGCAATGCATGATTCAACAATGTCCACAGGGAGCCGAGACACATGCAAAGCAATTAAACACAATGGGAAAGCATCAAAGCCAACCCCACTCTCACAATAGCACCACAGAGTCTTATAGGTCACCCTCAGTTCACAACACTCTACCCTGAATAAAAGATGTCTTTATACTTTACAAGAAGACTGAAAGAATCAGTTCCACCAGTGATAGGAACAGTAATAAATTCAATTATCTTCTGAGTTAATTGAGAGACAAATAAACAGAAAATAAATAGCAGAGTACGCAACAAAATCAGCAAAAATACAAGGACAAAAATGGAAACATTGAGCAATAAAAGAATATTCTACACTGCTCATCTTATAGAAGGAAGGATTATTAGGTTTATTAACTGTAGTAAATGACCATGGGAGCAGGTGCTGCTGTAGTGATTAGTCAGTGTAGGTCCTCAGACTAATTAACTCCTCCACATGTGTTTTATTGTAGTTTCAAACTGAATCTATATACAAGATAAAAACCCTGAGAAAAATCTAGCATTTTTATAATACATAAACATTAGTATAAAAAAAACACCCTCACATACTGCTATCACTAATGCATATTAATATTAAAATATGTTTTAATGATGAGTGAATGAATGAATAAATTAATGAATGAATTGTTGTTCTTGCTTGTCATGATTTTTTGTAAAGAATTTTTGATACGAAAGTTATTACTATTACACCAATACTACTATTAATGTTTATACAGCAATTGCCAAGTTCAATCAGTGTATTTCATTTTACTGGAACAGTCTAAATGTAATTTAATCAGAACAAATCTTCTCGAATTACATGTGTAGCACACTACATATTTGTTTCATAGTTAATACTAGCACTGTGTTAAGTTAGTACTAGCACTGTCTATAATAATTAATCATTATTTATTATTAAAGTGCTCATTTATAGTTGTTTAGTTAGTATCTGAGAGCAATCAGTTAATAAGTTCCAAGAAAATTTAGGTTTCCTTATTTAATTGCCATTCTGTATCATTTTGTTTTGTCTGTGGCAATAATAGTGAATAAACTATAATAAACTATAAGAAACTCAAAACTTTTGAATGTCAATGTATTTGCAGCAATGCTGCATTAAAAAAAAACAAAAAAAAAAACCCCACAGAAAACAGTGATATATATATGGGGCAGTGGTGGCTTGGCGGTTAAGGCTCTGGGTTATTGATTGGAAAAGCGAGGGTTCAAGACCCAGCACTGCCAAGTTGCCACTGTTGGGCCCTTGAGCAAGGCCCTTAACCCTCTCTGCTCCAGGGGCGCTGTATCATGGCTGACCCTGTGCTCTGACCCCAACTTCCTGACATGCTGGGATATGCGAAGAAAAGAATTTCACTGTGCATATGTACATGTGACCAATATATATATATATATATATATATACAACATTGTAAATTTAAGATGACAAACTAAATATTTGGAACGAAAATAGCTTTTAACATCTGATCAGCTCCTGGCTGTTACAGGTACCTGTTACAGGTACCAGCAATGTTAGATGTTATTAAAAACACACATTTTGCCCGTGATATCTCAAAAATGTGTATTGAGAATTTAAGAATGTATTACAATATTGATATTGTGTCATCACAACACCAAGTCCTAAGTCACAGTTGAATGAATAGCAGTGTGTGTTTTTCTGGTGTGAGTGTGTGTGTTACCTTATAGCAGAAGTGCTGAGTGGTAATTGCTAAAACGTCCATGCAGATTGAGGTTTTTCCGAGTTGGGCCTGCAGGGCGATGATCTGCTTGGCTTGTTCCTCACAGCGCTCTTTCAGCCCCTGTACCGCTAGAAGGCGTTCATCCAGTCCCTCCGTCCGGCCTCCGAGACGCGCCACACATGACTTCTGACGCACTGACACACAACCATACAAATGGGAAGTCAACTTTATTACCATTCCATCGATATAAAAACATGGGATTAAACAGTGTGTCTCCAGGATCAGAGGAGATTGAAAGGGTATAAAATAAAAGAACCACACTCTGCTTGCTAACAGTGACTAAATTGTTTACTTCTGTAATTAAAGCTTCAGAATTTGCAGTGTAAAAAAAAAATCCCTTGCTAACTTGGTTAAGTCAAGTGTTAAATATCTTGTTTTAATCTTTTTAACAGCTTTGAAAAGACATTTAGTAACATAGATGTAATCCTTAGCACAACACAATTCATGCTAACTCTGTAAAATAGCAATTTTTAGTTTAATGTATATGCTGGGTTACAATTAATGGCAGCCATTTTTCATTCAGTCAAAGTTTTCATGCAGCTTTTGCTTACTCCAACTTGAGGGGCAAATGCTCTTTATGGTCATCACATAGAGATCATGGAGGTTATCTTTATAGAACATCACATGCACTATTCCTATTGTAGACATTCCAATAATTCTGTTTCGTGAAAGATTTGCCAAACATGGAAGACTAAATAATTGCTTTAATTCAGGAGTATAATTATAAATGTAAGGGAACTGCTAGTCTCATAGCTAACAGTCATATTTATGTTTGTAGATTGCCAAAAGTCATTTCATGGTCAAAATCAAATAGCTAACACAAGGCAACCTCACAGCATATGTATCCAGAGTATGTGGAAAACTAGTTTGCTATGGTATTGGCAACAGAACAATAGGTACTGCTACATGAGTATCCATCCTCAGGTAAGCCAATATACTAGCAAAGCACTTAAGGGTGTCCTGAACCCTCCAAGGCTCCTTTTTGGTTAAAATAAATAATTGAAGGATGCAACTACTAATTTGGTGGTCAAATTCTGGCAAACTGCCAAAAGCACATGAAATATCAGGTTTGGACCAAAATTGGTATTTTCTGCAAATAATATACTTGCACACCTACTTCAAAAAAAAATGTTACTTACCGTGTTTTTTAATTGAATTATCTTCCTACAGAGATTACTTTGGGAAAGGAGCCAGTATGGAAAATGTGAAAAAACAAACACCGTATTCCTTGAATCTTTTAATTATATTGTGCACTGTAGAAGGTGAAATGCCCAAAATCCTACCGATTTGTCTTTGGCAAATACACATACAAAAACACATGCACAAGTATTGATAAGTATTAAGATGGGGGAGGGGGGCAATTTACAGTAATCTAGGAGGTATGGATTACACATAAATCACTGAGTGACACAGAATACACATAAGAGTGCATGAAGAAAGCAGTAGTCTGCGTGGATAGGATTTAAAAAATGCAAATGTCCATATCTACAAAACCAGAAATCAAGGACTCACACACAGTTCACAGAGATTTTATCCCAAGTTTGTCACAGTTGCCTGGTTATTTATATCTAGATGAAATTAAGGTATCTCACTATAAGTCCACAATCAAACACCCAATATTACATCTATCACTATTACGTCTTTCACTTGTATTTTACATCACTCATTATCAATTTATTATAGAGAGCTCAACTTTGCTTGTCTAATCTTATTTAGTTATACATACACTAAGGTTTGGAGGGACAAGCCTGTGTTCCAATGGGTCTTTCTTCTCGTAATGTTGCTATGATAACCCCCAGAAGCCATGTGCAGTGTAATTAGATATGAGGTATGTGTGTGGGAGTGGTAATCAAGATATATTACACACACACACACACACACACACACACACACAGGAACAATGATGCACTTACCAGGGGAATGAGGTTTGGGCGAGACCACTGCAAATCTCTTTGGGGAGGACAGAGCAGGATGAGCAACATCTCCATCTCTTTGAAACTCCTTACTAGAAGCTTATTTACAACAAACAAAGAAACATTAATACATAATAACCAATTGTAAAAAAAAATGTTAGACTCTATTGCTCCAGTCTCAGAACACTGGATGAAAATCCATAACAGCTTTGTTAAAACATTAAATCATGTCTACGTTATCATAATACACTATATAGCCGAAAGCATGTGGGAAACACTGCCACAGAAATGTGGCGGGAACAAAAGGGGGGAAGAACTCCATGTTAATGCCCATGGTTTTGGAATGGGCACATATGTATGGGTAACGGACAAGTGTCTAACCGTAGGGCTAACCCTAACCCTAACCCTAAAGGAATTTTTTTTTTTAAAGTATTAGAGATAGGGTTGAAACAATGCTTATGCTCTTTCAACT
>JANDJT010000071.1:10849418-10865877 GCA_024331685.1 Stegophilus panzeri | reverse complement strand
TGTTATTGCTGTTGGTGGTGGTGTTATTGGTGTTATTGTAGTTGTTGGTTGTGGTGTTATTGTTGGTGGTGTTATTGCTGTTGGTGGTGGTGTTATTGGTGTTATTGTAGTTGTTGGTTGTGGTGTTGTTGTTGTTGGTGGTGTTATTGCTGTTATTGCAGTTGTTGGTTGTAGTGTTATTGTTGGTGGTGTTATTGCTGTTATTGGTTGTAGTGTTATTGTTGGTGGTGTTATTGCTGTTATTGCTGTTGGTGGTGGTGTTATTGCTGTTGGTGGTGGTGTTATTGGTGTTGTTGTTGGTTGTGGTGCTATTGTTGGTGATGTTATTGGTGTTAACATTGTTGTTGGTTGTGTTATTGCTGTTATTGCTGTTGGTGGTGGTGTTATTGTAGTTGTTGGTTGTGTTGTTATTGCTGTTGGTGGTGGTGTTATTGCTGTTATTGCTGTTGGTGATGGTGTTATTGGTGTTATTGTTGGTTGAGGTGTTGTTGTTGTTGGTTGTGGTGCTATTGTTGGTGATGTTATTGGTGTTAACATTGTTGTTGGTTGTGTTATTGCTGTTGGTGGTGGTGTTATTGGTGTTATTGGTGTTGGTGGTGGTGTTATTGTTGTTGTTGGTTGAGGTGTTGTTGTAGTTGGTTGTGGTGCTATTGTTGGTGATGTTATTGGTGTTAACGTTGTTGTTGGTGGTATTATTGGTGTTATTGTTGTTGGTTGTGTTATTGGTGTTATTGTTGTTGTTGGTTGTGGTGTTTTGTTGTTGTTGTTGATGGTGGTGGTGTGATTGGTGTTGATGGTGTTGTTACCTTTCTCAAATTCTCAAGGCAGTGAAAACAGGCAGAGTGCATATACAGTATACGCAGTCAGTGATGATGTAATATGACGTAACTAAATGATAATGAAAAGGAGGAGGAAGGATGAAGCTAGACATACACAGCAGCTGTAATAGCAGCTGCATGTCTGCATGTCTGCACAGCCAACATTCTTAGCATTACCCAGTATAGGAATGACACCTGCAGAAGTGGAACAGCCTGGAAGACTAAATATATGCTCTTACGCCCAGTCATTACATATGGGAATAAGATTACAGGGCACTAACAGGATCAGCGTCTTATTAGGTTGTGAAAAACTACTGACGACAAAGAAATCACACTAAGGGCCTCTGAGGCACAGTTTCATACACTGTGTGTGACAGGGTGTGAAGTGTGAATGCTACCATAGTGACAGTGGCATGTTCTTGACAGCACCAAACCACTCCAACTCACATCCCAGCCTCCAATGTGGTCCTGTGGCTACAGTTTGAGCGAGTCAGCAGAGAGATAGAGACAGACACCTCTCCAAAAACCCAATCACTTTATAAAGACTCCAACACTGCTAGTTCAACGATGTCTTCATGATTTGGATATTTGCCTGGTGTACTGAATACAAGAAGCCTACATGTTTGCACACACCATGTGTGAACAAAGAATAATAATAATAATAATCTTATTGGCACCCTTCTATAATCTATTATCTAATCTTATTGACACCCTTGAGAAGAATAGGCAAAAATATATATCAATTTGCAGTATATAATACTATTTTGTCTCTAAAAATGTGTGGCAATTTTGATATTTTAACCAAAATTGTGTTTTTCAGCCTGCAGCATACTTTGACACCTCAACATAATATTAAACCATAACTATACTATACTATACTATACTATACTAATTTTTAATATACTGCTTTCTGTCTCCAGGAATATTATTGCCCCATTTCTATGGTATATAAATATAGAGTTGCACATGGATTTGTAAAATCCCTATGCCATCTACTGTAGCACTGTTTGGAAAACAAAACAGACAGATGGCTGTTGAACAAGTCACATAATGGAAATACAAATACGTAAGGACTTAAAAGTCCCATTTTCTACAGTCAGGGACAATGAAAATAATGTTTCAGGAGTCTGGAACAGTTGAAGATTTGCCAGGAAAAAACACACACACACACACACACACACAGAAACACAAACAGTGAGGAGGATGGTGTAGGAGTCACAGAAGATGGTCTTTCAAAAATATTGGTCAGTGCAGCCATTGTAAATTAAATAAGACTAAGATTATACACCACCCATGAAATATCAGTGGCACAAGGTCTTCATAATCAGACTATTAAGACATAGAGCCTTAGCGAAGACACTCACCAACAGGCGAACCATGCAGCGGAGGCGCCATAGAGCGGCGACTTGTGTTTTGGGCACTTCCACAGCTAGCTCGTCTACCGCTGCCACCATGCCTCGGGGAGAAAGGAGCACGAGGCACGAGGGTCTCCTCATTTTCACTGCTTTGACCTACAAAGAACAAACACAGTCTGGAATATTGTAACACATGAAGTCCTGAGTCTACTGCATTCTCCCTGCAGTTTCCAGATTATTTCCCTAGACTGTTCACAGTCTCAAACAAAAAAACTGCTGGCTCTGTGTTCTGCCAAAAATGAGGCCAGTATTAAAAACACTGACTCATTCCCCATGCTATTCACACTAGTAGGCAAAAGCTTGCATCACTATGTACGTACTAGAGAAGAGAGAGCTGTTACTCAAGAGGCTGCCTTCAAATGAATCTGAACACACAGCAAGATCAAATTATTAAATTCAAATTAGTGACAGAAGTTTAAATTCTCTAGGGGAACCTCTGGTGAATAATGAATGCACTAATAAAGAAAAAATTCTTATTCCACACAATGTTAAACAACCAGCATCATGGGTATATTTTGCAACATGAACCCCAACAAAATAGTGCCGTTCCAAATCCACCAATTCCACTAATTAGACCTTAGATCTGAATTAAGCTAGATGCATAGCAGATGTAGAGCAGATCAACGGACCAAAACAGGGAGATACAGAGATACTGCAGGCCTGACAACCCACCATGAAATACACATCAACAAATTACAGAGGTTTCAATACTAACAATGAGTCACATAACCTCAACTCTCTGAGACAGCTGACTTTTTGCTAGATAATAGCCAACAGCTAAGAGGAAAAGCTTCTGGGATTTGTACAAATTTTAAGCTCTTGTCAACACACAGTAGCAAAGCATAACATTTATGTTACAGTGTTTCTTTAGAAAAGAGAGCCTTTACATTTTAGTAAATGTTCATAGCTAGCATTACTGACTCAATGTATTTTTCTGTTTTTAAAATACATTTACATTTTATTGGCATTTTATTGCAGTAGTACAGGTGGTAATTTATTTTGTAGGTTTTAAAAAAAAATGACATTTGTGAAATTTAGTATTATATCTGAATACATTTGTATGTATTTCCCTCCATTTATCCATGCAAACAATATCACCCTCGAAAGCACAAATTTCACCAAACTACATATACAGTGACCCAAAACATTAGCATGAAGAATATTTAAATAATCAAAACTAATAAGGTTGTTTTTTCCTCTTTCATATCAGCAAGCCAAGGCTATTTGGTATTTAGTTCTGGGAATGTGTTATCATACATTAGGGTCACAATGTCACATACATTATTAAAGCTATGATAAATAAGTGTCAAGCATTTTAAGATGAAAGGATATAACACTTTCCTGTGCAAACTCGAATCCAAATCCACACTTACATGAGAGCAAATCCTGCTTTGGCGTGTCTCTTTGAAAAACAAAGGTAAGCAGCGGTACAAAGTATCCTAGTAACGTGAACATTTCAGCATCAAATCCTCTTGACTTAAGTTCTTTGCTACATCGTTCACATTGACCTCTACTTTCAGAGCAGTGAACCTTTAAGATAGGAGTTGATAGCCACACCAGCAGTGTGTTAATGGATGCTAATATTAATAGCTAACAGCCACGTCCATTGCAGAAGAATAATTGAAAGACAGATGCTGTTATCACTAGACACTTCAGAGCAGGTTAACTACAGTGTCTCCCACCATAAACTAGATCATGCCAGAAAGCAAAAGTGCTCATAAAGGCGTGGACAAGAGATCATATCGGGTGTGGACGACAGCTGTTGTTTTAATTCTTATTCAAGCTTTCCATTTGTGCTTACTGGCCCCAGCATCTGACAAAAATGCTATTGGCATACATGTATATAACAAGCAGACAAGTTGTGGATAGCGAGGCCATAAAAGTTGGCAGCACTAGAATGCACCGCCATTGAACCTCCAGCTGTCTAAGAGCCAAATGTCTCCTCACTATAGTATCAGACAAGCTTGAACTTCTCTGAAAGTCATACCAGTGGTGACAAACTCTAGATTTTGGAGAGTCATAACCACGCTGAGGTTAGTCTGATTTTCACGAACATACACAATGTATCAGTGGATTGGTGGGAAATGTTTGGTGGTGTACTAGTCTCTGTTATGTTAGAAGAATGCACAATCTCAGACTAATAGGTTGAATACTAACTGCATGTTGCCACCTAAATTAAAAAAGGGCCAAGCCTGTGTACAACCAAGAGCAAAAAGTAACAATACTTATTGTCTTATTACAGTTACTGAATGTTAACTGATGTTTTGGGTAGATTTAGAAGAGAAAGAATGTGAGTGAGAGAGAGAGAGAGAGAGAGAGAGAGAGAGAGAAGGCTATTCTCAGCATTTTCTCATACTGCAGCGATTGACTCAGCACCACTTCTGCAGCAGAGGAAAGACAATGAAGTCATGCAGTGACTGTGTTTAGAGAGCAATGCCTACAGGGAAACTTGCAGCAAAAAGATCTACTGTATCACACACCACACACTACAAGCCACCTCACACCTTATAAAGACACATTAACATATAAAAATATAGATGAATTTTCAACATAATCTCTACCTCCTACATATGTGATTACTCAGTGTATTAGCAGTCAAAAGGAACCTCAGCCTTCGTGTTTTGACTAAGTGCGGCATACTCAGGTGAGCACATTTCCCAATACTGAGAAAAGAACAAGAAACCTCTAAGTCTAAGGGCAGTTGTTGAGACGTTTAATAAGTGTTTATGCATGATATATATACTGTATCTTTGCAGGACACTTTCATAAATTCTTCAGAAAAGTATTATATAAAGTTTGATCAAATCCCCATACCATCATTATTGCTAACACTCTGTCATGTCATGTCACGTCTATCTCATCCTTAGTGCAACTGCTGTAGATTTGAATTCATATTATACTGTCAAGTATGTTAAATGTTTGCTGATAGAATTCAGTAAATGCCCTTAGACTTCCATTATCAATCCTGTTTTAGAAAAGTGTAGTTTCCGAAGTTTATCTGTAATAATAATAAACAATAATGCACAATAATCTCACATACAATAGTGGGGGCGGTGTGGTTTAGTAGGAGTGTGCAGTGTCACAAAGTCATACTAACAGTGAGTGGTCGACTGATATGTATTTTTCAGTGGCCCATGCTGATATTTACAGAGTGTGGGAAACGGGGGGAGACAGAGGACTAAAATGGTGCAGATTTTTCCTCAGATATCACAAAACAATATAATAATAAAAAATAAATAAAAAACATACATATGCTTACATTCTGAACATTTCTGCTGCACTAAACATCCCTCACAGAACAGCGACAACTTTAATTTTTATTGTTTCATTTTTTCATTTTTATGGTGAGCTAATCAATCAGTATTGAAAGATTGAAAGATAATTGAAAGATAATGAAAGATAATGGTCAATTATTCAGAGTGCATGCACAGTTTGTGCAAAACCAGAAACAATAAACTCATTAAATTAGATAATATTCAGGTAAATCTGAGTTAAATTCAGGTGTTACATGGATTAAGTATTTTCTCTTTTAGCTGCAATTACTCAATCAGTTGAAAAAAAATGTAACCATTACTCGTTTTTGTCTCCTACAGACAAAAGTAATTTCTATACTTATGCTTATTCTATACTTATACTTGCTTATGACAATTTGCTAGATCTTCTTATTCGAACCACCATATAGCTGATCCTGTATACAGTCCAGGTATACAGCTGAGCGGTTGTGTAAGGTGCCAGTGATGGTTTTCTGGCAGTCCTGATATTTAGAAGCTTACATTTTGACAACAGAGCTACCACAACTGTTTTAGGTAGTTTTGCAAGAATACAAAGAAAAATACACACAGTAGGTATGACTATCAGTAAGCAAAGCACATGTACATTTCACAGTATTAAGGTGTTCAGACTGCTGAATGGAATTCATGCCACAAGGCTGATCATTCATGAGTTTTTCCACATAACTTCATTACCAGGAACCAGAGCAAATCTGCATTTTGAACGTTAGGCTGCGATGACTGAAAATAAACAGTAAAATAATAAAAATGTGGTTTGTTTTCTATGAAAATAATTATGGAGAGTGTGGTGTTTTCTGTTAAATACTGAAAGTTTAAACCTAAGAACAAAACAGCATCAAACACATGATAAAGTGGGTGAATAGACTTGATGAAAAGCAGTAAAACTATGACTCAGTCACACCAAAACAAGCACACACACAAGTCTGAGTATAAATTCATGCACTGACTTGTATCATCTTGGCACAGTGAAAGTATACTGTAAGCATTTAATAATTTATATTCACATGTAATGTGAATATTTAAATGGTATACCTCACAGGAAATTTAGGATCTTTAATAATATTTGAGAAGTTTGAAAATGCTAAAACAAGAATCAATTGCTATTTCAAGTTCAGTGTAGTTATTTTGGCTTGTGTGAACGACACTCTCTATTCTGCACTAAAACTGTGCCGCTCCTGGAGCAATTAGAATGTAATTAGGCCTGCATTGAAAAATCCTTCCCTCTGTGAGGAAGAAAATCACCCAGAGAAGCACAAAAAACTTAGAGATTAATGATAGGCATCCTTCCCTAGCAACAGTAAGCTGGAGGAAGAGAAAAAGAAGAGGGTGAAATCAAATCCCACACAATGTGCAGTACAAATGGACACACCAGACACAAGTCGCCGGGAAAAGGCTCACACCAGACACAAGTCACTGGGAAAAGGCTCACACCGGGCACAAGTCACCACACCAGAGGGAAGAAAAATGGACTATGGAGAGAAATCTGTACATTGACTATTGACTACTTTCTGCCCTTAAAATTATTCCCATGGAATGATTAAATTGATATGATTTGCAAACTCTCTCCTGTGTCACTTTTCCTCTGCCTCATTAATGAAACTATTAACCCCCTCCCCTTTTTTCCCACGTTTCCTTTCACCCATATAGAAACACAATAAATCTCAGTTGGCATTGTCGCAAACACTGGAAAACACTGCATGTGACATTTGGAATAATGACAAATGTATATTACTATTATGGCTCAATATCTATATAATGAAAATAGCAATCCTTAGTTCATTTCTGTGTTTAACGAGGTTACTTAAAATCCGTTTACCAAACTATATTCCCTCTGCAGAAATCCTGCTGCATAAAACCGTAAGCAATTTAACTTTGTTGCTTTTCTCTGGCACAGTCTTCCAAAGAGAATTTTAGGAACAAAAGCTATAAATGATAAATAATTTAAGTCCCAGATGTCTTATAGTACTCCTATTGCAGAACCACACATAACACTACTATTCCTTACTCATTTATTCTAAACTCAGTTTACTATGTCCTGAGGTTACAAAGCATGGATCTATGCAAGAGACTAATGAGAATACAACAGTACACTCCAGTTTCTACCCTAATCCCAGTATTGTCAAAGACAGCAGCCTGGAATTTATAATGCAAATAATAATGATAACACATTGTATAATCCGAGCTAATTCCTCGCACATAAAGAATTCAAGTCAAAATAGCACTTACAGTGAGGGGGGCGGCATGGGCTGCTATGAGTGCTATCATTGGACTGGTTGCTGGACACGGAGGACACACTGGCACTGCGAACGAAGCCGAAAGCAGCAAGGCGAGCAGTGGGTAGGTGGGAGAAGCCCGGTGGGCGCAGGCCAGACTGACCTGATTTGGGGAGGAGGGACTTGGGAGCGACCTCTAATATAGGCTTCTTCTTTTCCTCTGATGAAACATTACAAAATACTTTACTTTGGATTCCCATCAATACACAAGTAACACAAGGTAAATAAAGTGTATTAAATATTTGTGCCTTGCAGAATTATTGGCACTCATTAAAATGTGCATAATGAAATGTACAAAATTAACACTACATAGAAGAATTCACATTTTCCAGTCAAACAATAACAAAAAAAAGCCCTTGTTTATTTTTATTTTAACATTCTTTTTTCTCTCCAAAATATATGTGCCACAATTATTGAAAGTACACAGTACTGTGCAAAAGTCGTAGCCACATGCAAAGAAATGCTGTAGAGCAAAGATGCCTTCATAAATAAAGACATTAAATGTTTCTACATTTAAAAAATACTAGAAAGAGCAATAAACAGTACTAAATGAAACAAAGTCAATATTTGGGCTGATGACACTTTGCTTTAAAAAAATAGTAGGCTCAAGTAGAATTCGTGCAGTTTTATAAAGAAATGAGCTGGTAAGTTTTATCGAGCATTTTGCAGAACCAGCCACAGTTCTTCTGGAGACTTTGAGACTTTGGAGTCTATAACAAAGTTTCTACTAATGAGGTCTTACACAATACTGTATATAAATGCTTTTTATGGTCATTAGTAAATTAGACAAAATTCACTGAATACTATTGGAAATAGTAAATATCATATATCATTTTATAAGATATTCTAAAGCTTCTGAAATTACAGCATTCCCAGTTATGTAAAAAGGTATATAATTAATAGTAATATAGCCTATAAACTGCCAGCACAGTCCTCTAGCACAGGTAAGATTTCATTCAAAACTTCATTTCATGTACATTTCCTTTCAACCATGAACTGTTTTACTCCTAACAGACATCAGAAACAGAAGTTAACCTCCTCATACTGGATTAATTTGTTGATTAATTGTTATTAATATTCTTGCAATATCGGGGTATAACATAAATTATGCCTGAAGGTACCACAAGCATATATTTAATATAATGATAATGAGTGTTTATTGATCACATATACATTACAGAACAGTGAAATTCTTTTTTTCTGCATACACCAGCATGTCAGGAAGCTGGGGTCAGAGCACAGGGTCAGCCATGATACAGCGCCCCTGGAGCAGAGAGGATTAAGGGCCTTGCTCAAGGGCCCAACAGTGGCAACTTGGCAGTGACCTTCCGATCAATAACCCAGAGCCTTTACCACCAAGCCACCACTGCCCCCACTATCTGTGATGATTATGTTGATTATGGATCATCCAAGGTCAAATATGATATTTTAATGTATACTATATTTTTCTGCTTTTATCCAAAGCAACAAAGCAAAGCAGAATCTAATCCAAGTCTAATAATGAGCAGTTATGTCTTAAGGGCTTTGTAAAAGGGCCTAGCTGTGGTTTTTGGTCAGCCCTAGGATTTAAATTCAGATCCCTAGGCACTAAAGGATATTAAATTTATCATGGTTTTATAGTTGACATTTATTCTATATGGAGCAAAGAATTTAGAAATGCTCTATTTCAGTAAAACTAGAGAGAATCTTGAGCTTTGGCTATAAGACTAGGCAGAATACAAAGGAATCAAAGCTCAGTAAACATATTCAGAAGGTGTAAAATGAGCAGCTCTTGAATTTGACTGCTGTCATGGGTTTCCAACTTCAAAGCAAGAAATGGTGTAAGAGGCCCCATGCATATGCAATTCTCAAAATGATTACAGTACAAAGCCTCATGGCTGGTATGGTGACACTTTAGCCTTAGGCTGGATAATTAAACCGTGAACTGTTTGGGGAGGAGAGTGTTAGCTTGTGCATTTTATGATCGCACTGCAGCATAATTTATTAGTGGCTTGTTACACAGGAATAGAGATGAAGCGCATGGTACAGGATTTATTCACTGCAAAAAGTGCATTAATTAGAATTTCTGAAGATAGAAATATCTTAATTCCCTCTTTATTATATTGACTCTGACACTGAGGCGATCTTTAATTGAGCTGGATATTTTCATAGAATGAACATTACAAACATCTAACACCAGGTTTAGGCTGCACAGTGGGAAATTCATACCTTATAAGATACATTATAATTACCATACCTATAAACCCATGTCTCCGTAAACCCTAACCCTTTGAAAGTAGAATTTTGGTTAATTAGTAACAAAGTAATATTACATTTTTTGAATTATAAATGGGACCAAATATATATTATATAGTTACATATAATATAAATCAATGTTCTATTGATTTGCCTTTCTTGATGTCGCACAATCATGGGTCAGTGTGCTCACTTCAGCGCCATAGAATTTTTGTACCTAGTCGTCAAATTGGGAACTGCAACAACTGCTAAGAGACGGCCAAAGGGGAAGGAACCACGTTGCCTCATGCTCACTCAGTGAATGTTTTCAGTGGAGGAGGAGCAGCAGACAGGACAGTTAATGTCAGGGTTCTTGGGATCTTTTTTTTCATGCTAAACTGGGGTAGTTTTAAACACTCCATGGCCACGAAGATATCTGGCAACCTGTGATAAAGTTATTAGCTGTTCTCACAGGTGAACAAAGGTATATTGTGCTCTCTGAAGATATCTGCAGCAGTTTTAATGTTCAGAATGAGCTGCTAGACTGTATGCTGGATGACAGTACACTGTCAATTTTAAACTGCCTAATAAGGGGTTACTCTAAAAAAATATATAAAACTATACCATAAGTCAAGTGTGATAGCCACTCGCCTTAAATTAATTTGAGGCTATGTCGTTATTAATGTCATCCTACCCCACCAAAATCTATGGTTATAAGGCATCGCTGTTTGTTTTATTATCACTGCAGATAACTTCAGTGAGCACCATTTTGTGAATTTTCTATTTGAATTATTCAATCATCCAGGAACATGTGCTAACTAACCTATGGAATCTTGGTAGCAGTGCGTAGACTGCCCCATTGGAGCTGAGTGGCCGAGAGGTGAAGTTGACCTATGGCCTGTCATCAGCATCCTGGCTTTTGTTGTAGGTTGTCTTGTGACTGCTCCAAGGCCAAGCTGAGGCCTTAGACCCCTTGGTGATCGAGTAGCACCAGCTACTTCGTATGCACCAAGATTGACACCTCTTCCCACCTAGAAAAAAATCAAGGAGGTTCTATTAAAATCTCAACATAAGGCAAACATGTACACATAAATGACAATACCATTCCAAAAATAGCAACTGAATAAAAATTGCAATTCACCCTTTTCCATGAATTCTCACCTCGTGCAGATATTTTCCTGGGAGTTCACCATGGAAACTTTCTGACTTCCCTACCATTTTATGAGGTACAGTATGCCCTGGTAGTCTGATGCCAGACACCATCAGGCCAGGTGGTGAGTAGTATCCTGATTTCTGCAACTCCTGTCGATACTTGTCCTGTAGGATACTGGAGGAGCACATCACTGGTGAGCCTCTAGATCCTGCAACTTTTTGCTCCTTTGTGGCCGGCATACTAGAGTATGGTGAAAGCCTTGAAGGCAGAGTAGAGGCTTCATATGGACTCTCTGCAGGATGTGACTTTGGCTGAGGACTCTTACGGACATAAGTAATGATTTTTGGGCGGACATTTTTAGGTCTTTGAGGAGGAGAGGACTTCATAAAATCAGATTCTGATTTAGATGGCTGTTGAGGAGGAATTGGTTTTGGGATGCCACTACTGAAATAGCTTTTACTTGGAAGCTTCAAACCACTAGCAAGCCTCTGTGGAGAACCAGAAGGTTCCTGGTTTGGACTTCGTGTGCTGAAAGCCTTGGCTGGTGAAGAAAGTGGTTGTCGTTTTTGGGAGCTGGTGGTCTTGGAAGATGGAGGAGTAGAGGGGTGTGATGAAGTTCGCCATGGCATTCGTCTTTGCAGGCTGGATGGGCTAGTGCTCTGAGTTCTTTCAAAAGATGCCTGTTTCTGGTACAGTCTGGGTTCCACTACCACACTGTGACTGGGTGTTTCTGATGAGTCTGGCTTAAAGGATCTTTGAGCCATTTCTAAAGTTTCCTCTTTTTGGGATTGTTTAGATTTTATTTCATGACTAGTATCATGAGGAATCTTGTTGGCCACTGAAAAAGAATGTGTGTCATCTGACCCAAATGGCTGGCAAGATTTCTGCTGAAATGAAACTGCTTTTGGATCATTATGTTTACATTCTTCCTTAATTGAAGTCGGGTGCTTCTCAGCAACATCTGCATTGTTCTCACTGGCATTTTCTGTTTTGTTGTGCTCATTTTTAGCACCTGCAATGGTTGGTTTACATTCATTTATGTCAATTTTCAACTGGCCTGAGGATTCTTTGCATGTTTTTACAGGTTGGTTTTGAGCTGCTTGGTTTTCTTGTGCTTCTAAAAAAGGTTCCTCAGGTAAAACAGTATTGTTCAGATTGAGATCTACATGAGTTCCTTCAGTATGAGGAGAACTTCTGCTCTTATCTGAGATGGTCAGACAGGACTGTGAGGTAAGACTAGACATTGTGGAGTAACAAGATACAAATACATCATTTTCAGAGCTAAACTCAGCCCTAGAAGTGCATGTCTCCATCTCTTTGCTGATGGACTTGTGGGAAGCTGTTTCTTGCTCCTGTGTGTCCAGTTTTGTGTCTTTTTGAACACCAACCTCAGTTTGAGTGATAGTTTTGGAAAAGGTCCCAAGTGTAGGTCCGTCATCTTTAACATAACTGTCCTCTGAATCGACAACATAAGCCTCCAGTTCCTGGCACTCCAACATCTCAAACTCTGCCAGTTCAGGATCATCATACTGAGAGTCTGTGCCCCAGATGATGATTTTGTCCTGTTCCTCAGTGTGAGATACAAAAGAGGACTGAGTACCAATGTCCTCCAAAGTTCTACCATCTTTACTTTGAATCTCATTTGCATTGGCATCTCCATCCCATGAATGCTCAGAGCACCTGTTGTTGTTTCTGATTTCCCCATGATCGGCCTGAAGGCTGGATCCAACAGGTCCAACAAGCTCGTCATTTATGCTCATGTTTCATTAAGAAACTGTGTTTCTAGTTTCTCATGACTGTCACATCGATTTTAGTGTCATTTCTCTTTTGAGATTCTTTTGAGATGCTTTAACAGTTTTACAAGCTCATGCCAATAATATATTCTTGCATCTTTTTTGAAGCAAAGATAATTGCTCCACTTTGACAGACACCAGAAGCTGTTGTTTTCAACCGGCTGAAGAGACAAAAGGGAAAGAAAATCGCATTACGGAACAGGGCTTTCACAGGGAGACTATGAATTACTTTAATACAATGCACAATGCCAAAGGCTCATCATTGGTTAAATGATATCATTATGAACTGAATGCCATGTTTATTGAAACATTTTCACAAAACATCTTTAATTAGATATTTGCCCCTTAAGATGTAGAAAAAGATGCACTGCCTGGATAAATTTAATGTGCTCATCAGCAACACAATATTTTTTGTGTCTCATTGCTTCATTGCATATGTTCTGACTTTATATGTTTCCCTTTCACAGCAAAAATACTGGATATTTTGGCACAGACTGTCTTATTTTCCCTACAGAAAATAATTGTCAAAGCAGACATAAACAGCCTCAGAGATGGTAGAAATTTAAGAGAGAGATTTAGAGATTTTCTGAACTAATGTTACATTTTGTTAATACATCACCTATGCAGTTATAGTATGATTTATAAAAGAAATAAAAACAAACAACAACAACATATGGAATAGCAAACCAAAAACTGTCATGCATTCCCTGCATTGTTACATGTTTTTATCACCTTCTCTTTCTGATTCTTTTCATTGAGTCAAAGCTTATTGCTCCACAAACCACTGTCAAATGACCAGGACGATCATACTGGAATTAAACAGATTATTCTGCATAGATTTTTTTCAAATGATCTCAGGGTGATAGATGCAACTCACATTCAATTAATCCAACCAGTCAAAAATGAAAATCTGTTTTAAAACAGTAAAGAGGCTCACTCATTAAATTTGTGTTACTCATTGTAACACCACAGGAAAATGAATCATCCTCCAGTGATGAGGTTTATGTGCTTAAATAATTTTCAACCAAAATGCCGGACAGAACCTCATAAAACTGAGGTCACAGTATGTTAATTAGAAAAGACCTCCGTTCATTTTCATGCATGTTTTAATAGATAATCCACTACACTGTCCATGCCTACCAGTATAAGCAGTTGCTGAAAGTCCTGCTTTGTTTAGCAAATATGCCTCAACGTACATAGCTGATCTTCTTTTTAACAATCACAACAACCTGCCATTTTCTCTACATTGCAAAAACTATATTGTGCCACAGAACTACGTCTTTTTTTCTTGTGCTAGCTGTAAATGTGGTTCTCAATACTGCATCATTTTATGCAACTTATTATAGAATTTGCATACTATTATTTAGGAATGATGAAAAATACAGTAGCCATAAATGATAAAAGGAAAGCATAGGCTCTGTTTTTACCCAGCAACACGGCTGGCTCCAAAACCATGCCAGAAGGTTAATCACTGCCTGAGGTAAAGACACACAAATGTTCTGAGAAGGTACAGTACATTTATTCCCACAGGAAACACACAGGTACATATGTTAATTTAAAAAGAATTCGTACTCTGTAATATGTAAAGTAGGTATATGACATTTTTAGATTATTTAAAAAGTATACTGAGATAATATTGTATACTGAGATAATAAGTTATGATAGACTGCATTAAACCCATTTTAAACAGCTTTAATGTATAGTATTGTGCCTCATGGTTTTCTATACAAGCAAAAGTCTAGGAAAATGCTTGAAAAATACAATGAATTGAAATGTAAAAAACAAAAAATTGATAGTTATAGGAATAAAGCAATAAATGAAAAATAAATTAGACTCCAGTGCTGCTTTCCTTTAGTTGTTTATAACTGTGTATTTAGATGTACATGATAGTCTGCCATTTCTGCCCATTGAGTCCCATATCTACTCAATTTATATTTCTGGTGAGAATGGCAGGCTTAAAATGCATTGGCTACAATCATGAAATGGCAGTTTTTAACTGATAGGTGACCTTTTTATAATTCGTGAAAATGAGTTAATGTTAATGTTAACCTGTTAATGTTGTAACAAATACCACAGACACACTGAGCAGATGGTCAGAGTTACTGTGCCAAAAAACCATTCATCATTCATACACTTATTCATAGATAGTGCATCTGAGGTATAGAACATGTACGGCACTATTAATCATTTGTAAAAATGTGTTATTAAATGTGAAGAGTATAGCAACTGTCAAAGACTATAGTGATTATAGTGTCAGGGTTACTTGAATTATGCACAGTACAGCACACTAATATGATAATTTTAATGGTCATGATTGGAAGATAACACTGAAAATATTCCCCAAGAACAAGAATTAACGTGAAGCAGTTAAAGACTGTGACTAACAGCCTTATCAGTCACACATGACAATTCTAATCCTTGTCCTTGTCAGTAGCAGAAATGACGAAGTACACAGCTTGAATAAGAGACCAAAATATATGCTGTATGTCTTACTGTGCAAAGAGTTTAGAAATTACTGTGCTACTAGTATTTTAATCATTTATTCAGTGGAGATCGGCTTAATAGAACCAAATTATTTGGGTTTTGTGACCTGTAATTAGACACAGAATTTGTAGCAAGCTGTTTTGGATGTACAGTATGTCTCTCTCCATCTTCTCCAACCTACATTCTCCCATTCATGTAGACTGATTTGAACCTGACCTACTTTTACTACAAAGATTAAAATGCTAAAATGAGAGCTTCTGATATTCTCGAACGATTTCAAACATTCTACATAAAGGAGAACATTTCTTGTGCACAGGGTGTTTAGAATAATTAAATATTGGCTGCCAAAACTGTCTGCAACTACATGCAGAATTCGTGTTCAACACTTTAGATGTTGTTACTTTAACACCTACATTCAAGCAACCGATAAGCACCTCAAGAATTATATTACCATTAGTCTCATTACCATGATGCTAAAAGGTCTAATAAATCTGAATAAACAAATTAGGGTAAAGTAACAAAATAAACCCATCTATTAGAGGCAGAAGAAAGCCATAAACTCAGTACTAAAAACTCCACTCTCAATGTCTGAGGTAGAGAAAGTCTCAGTGGCTCAACCACATGACATAACGGGTGCTCCTGGTAAGGAAGCGAATCATAATGATTCATTATAGATAGATAGATAGATAGATAGATAGATAGATGGATGGATTGAAAGATAGATAGATAGATAGATAGATAGATAGATAGATAGATAGATAGATAGATGGATTGATAGATATATAGATAGCTAGATAGATAGATGGATGGATGGATGGATGGATGATGGATTGAAAGATAGATAGATAGATAGATAGATGGATGGATGGAAAGATAGATAGATAGATAGATAGATAGATAGATGGATGGATGGATGGATGGATGATGGATTGAAAGATAGAGAGATAGATAGATAGATAGATAGATAGATAGATGGATTGATAGATATATAGATAGCTAGATAGATAGATGGATGGATG
>JANDJT010000071.1:10826050-10849318 GCA_024331685.1 Stegophilus panzeri | reverse complement strand
TTGAAAGATAGATAGATAGATAGATAGATAGATGGATGGATGGAAAGATAGATAGATAGATAGATAGATAGATAGATAGATGGATGGATGGATGATGGATTGAAAGATAGATAGATAGATAGATAGATGGATGGATGGATGGAAAGATAGATAGATAGATAGATGGATGGATGGATGATGGATTGAAAGATAGATAGATAGATAGATAGATAGATAGATAGATAGATAGATAGATAGATAGATGGATGGATGGAAAGATAGATAGGTAGATAGATAGATAGATGGATGGATGGATAGATAGATAGCAGTAGTCAGGCTCAATTTGCATTTTTATATTTGAATATACAGTATTTCTTGTAATCAATGTTATGACCATCCCTCTTATAAAATCCTCTTTGGAATAATATGATTGTGTGATATTATATGAATATAGATCCACTGAATCCATCCACTGAATGTCCTTTGGCTGACTAGCTGGCTAACTAAATGTTTAATGTAAGTTTTGGGGTTTTGTTTCTGTGTGCCGAGACTGTAATGGCTGAACAGAGGATATGATTATTAACTTACTTTTCCTTGCAAAATAGGTTATAGGGCAATTTAATGACATTTAGGAGCAACCTTAATAGATGTACCTGCGACCCTTCTGTCAACCTTCACCCTGTAAAATCTTTTTTTCTCAATGAGGCGACGTTATTCTAAAAGCTGATGCTAAAAGATATTAACATCCACAAAAATGAAATATGAATATAAAATGCACATGCTAAACACAGACAGGTGATTTTAGCAGGACCTGTATGCTTTCTTTATATCTGAATTAGGTTGGTGAGCTCATTTCATCCTGTGAACGTTTTACTGTTTAAGGCAACACATATTTTTTTTTTTTTACAATATCTTTCAGTGCTGTATTTCTTACTAGTATAACTCATGTATGTAAACTCCAAACTAGCGCTGAAACTAATGCAGATAGCTTTCTGTTACTTAAAGAATAGCAGGCAAGCACACAAAGTTGCTTTTTCAGTGATAGCAGAGAGAGATAATCAATCAGCTTATCTGTAGTAAGAGTTTTTAAAGGGCATCCTGCAGGATAGAGTGAAAGTTCCATTCACTATTCAGCACTAAGACTTAAATTTACTTTTAATTTACTATGCTCATTTAAAACATTGTTGTACCATCTTTGGTTTTTTGATTCCTGATACAGACCTGCCAACCATGGTTAATGTAACAGTTAGCATAAGTACCACAGTAAAACCTTGGCACTGTCATGCTGAGACAATAGTTGTCATGAAATACCATAGTAAAACTGACATTAAGGTGGTAAAATACGTAATAAAAATAACTCCCGTAAAGCACTATAGGAAAAACATGATACTGACATGGTTATGGAGAATATAATGGTGTGGTCTGACAGGTAGGTTTGAGTATTTTGGAAACTTCTGGGATTTTCATGCACAACAGTCTCTAGAGTTTACAGAGAATGGTGCAAAAAATTAAAAACATCCAGTGAGCAGCAGTTCTGCAGTTGAAAACCTTTGTGGATGAGAGAGGTCAGAGGAGAATGGCCAGACTGGTTTGAAGGCTGTGGTAACTCATATAACCACTATTTACAATCCTGGTGAGCAGAAAGGCTTCTCAGAACGCATTACATGTCTTGAGGCAGATGGACTACAACAGCATACTGTATGATCCCAACAGGTTCCACTCCTGTCAGCCACGAACAGGAATCTGGGGCTACAGTGAACACAGGCTCACCAAAACTCGACAACTGAAGAAGACCAGTATCTGCATGTTTTTATGAATTAAGCTGCTGACACACGATTAGTTGACTAGATTAGTTCATAAAGGGGCCAGGGATCCTATACTAACCACAGTTACCAAAGAGTACCAAAGTTGAGACATAATAAACTATAGTAAATATTTGGAAAGATATATTTGAAATTGACGTTAAATCATCTGATCTTTTCTTATAAATTACCTGCACAGAGATAAATGACCTAAACCTTCATGAGAAATATTTGATTCAGAATGATGTTAATGACTGCTTTAGGATCGGCTTTATTAGTTAGTGCCTTACTTCTATGTGCAAAACATCAAAAGTGACCTACTTTCTAGGATATCAAAGTCTGGTTCAAATGTCTCAACCTTTTCCCAGTGCCAGTTAGGTCCCAAAGGCAGTATTTAAAAGAAGCTAAGTGGAATAAAACTATGGCTACAGTCCACTCGAATACATTTATAACAAGAAAGAAAGACACTGGATCAGTCATACCTTTAGATCAATACAACCCAGGAGAACAAACACATACTATGTACAGACTAATACATTCCTCAGACAGCTCAATTAAAGACAGAAGCACATACAGAATCAGCCATCCTAAGAGGAAAAGAAATGTGTGTCTCAAATGTATCAATCATTCATTTCAAGCACATTTTCAAAAGCGAGAAGTGAGAAAGAACAGCCTCCTTCCTGTCCACAACATGTGAGACTGGATCTCTTTGGTCTGACAACTCAGCACTGAATCCAATCTCAAGACACTGGGACTTATTGAGACTAGTTTTGCCATGACTCCAGTGTATGTTATAATTAAAATGTCAAATAAAGAAGAACATAGTATTTTGAAAGCCATCGCCATCTTGGTTGTCCACTACTGTATCCAATGGCAATCAGTAAACAGCTGTATTACTAGGCTCTACTGTAGTGTTCTGTAATTGGTTCTATTTGGACATATCATTTGGTGGCTCAGTGGTTAAAGGCTCTGGGTTACTGATCAAAAGGTTAGGAGTTCAAGCCCCAGCATTGCCAAGCTACCACTGTTGGGCCCCTGGGCAAGGCTGTTAACACTCAATTTGCTCAGTCGTATAAACGAGATAAATGTTGCTCTGGATAAGGGTGTCTGCCAAATGCAATAAATGTAAATGTGTTAAAGGAGCAGTTTGTGATTTATAGAGCCCTCTGCTGGGGAATTACAATTAAAGTACACACAAGCATTTCTCTTTCCCGCAACTGACCCCAGTCCCTCTGTTACAACTTTATACAGTATGTTTTCTTAGTGGGTTTGAAGGAAAAGCTGAACAGAGCTGTTCTGGCTGGAGGTGAAGCTAATATCCGGGCTGGAAAAAACATTTACCAAAAGTCTGAAATGAACAAACTAGCCAGATCCACTGCAACTCAACAACAATGTTATATTTTAAGTTTTGTTTTTTTTTAATTCTATGATTTTCATATGTCTAGACATACTTTTAAAAATGACAAACTGCACCTTTAAAGGCAACATGACAGAGTCAAATCTCAGGCGTAAGGATTGAAACCTAAGGACCCAGAGGCTTATTCAAATTAAGGTGTAACTGTAAAACAAAAACTCGACATTTTGACTACATCTAGCCTAATCAGTTTAGAGCAAAACAACTGAGCAATTAAGCACCTCTCATAATAAAGTTTAAGTGACTCACCTATTAGTGCAGTCCACTGACCTAATGACAAACCCATACAAGTGCTGTGATATCTTTAACAGTCCTCAGTGGCTTTTAGTTTCTTCCTGTCTTGCTCATAGCTCACCTCTCAGAATACAAGCTGGTTCCATGAATGAAAAATAAATAAAAAGAGATAGATTTAAAAAAAATACACACTAATAAGCTGATTAATGTCAAATGGTGGCTCCATTAATTTAATAAGAGACTTGTGGCATGTCTTATTTTGTCTCTGCAACCCATTAGTCATAGCTGCATTTGGTAGTTCCTCATTTTTTTCCTCTTTCACGTCAGTTTGACACATTTATTCCCGCCATGTAAACAGAACTGCTGCTACAGATATTTAAAATCAAATCATCGCCATTAATTCATTCAGAACAGAGATTTTCCTAATCAAACAAGCAAACTTACACAGGACCTGTCTGCACTGGACAGGCATGCTACATCTGTGCTTCTCTTAGACATTAGGCATTTATACATGTGTAATATATGTTGTTGGCGTGTCTATACATCTAAACTCCATATAACGAACCCACATTTCATCGTCATCTCTCTAATGTCTAAGTTTGAGAAGTAATGGTAGAGCAGTTCCTATACTAAGGCACTTAGCTTTCTGAACTGCTGTCCTCATGAAATATTAAGACAAGAAAGAACACAGGCTGGACCCCCATTTCTCTCTAAAGCCAATCTCTCACCAGCTTGTCCTGGCAGAAAAACACTAAGTCAAACCATAAAAACCAGCAGCAAGCCATAATGACCAAGCCAGTACACATGGAGGTTATACAGTCATTCTTAAGTGATTACATTTCTTCTATGTTCACACTCATATTATCAAGCACATGCCATTTTAATCCTATGGTATTAGGTCTCCTGCAGTTCAAGAAATAGCCTCACACGCAAACTAGGTGTATAGTACATTATTCATTTCAAGTAGTGTTTGTATTGGAAGAATAAAACCCTAAAGATGAATCTGCACAAAAGCTCACAAACTATTTACTCAATGGTTTCAAATAAATTACAAAAACACAACATAAATTATGTAGAGTTGTGCCAGTGTGACTTCCTCTCTGGTGCTCTTGATATGAAATATTTCCAACGCTCTGCCACAAACAGACACAACAAGGTAAATGTGATCTTAAATGTGATCATAGAACATATTAGATACTTCATTATGTGGCATGTGGTGCCATGGTTTGTGCATAAAGACAAGAAAATGATCTGAAAAGAGACTGTACGCTCTACGCAAATCCGTGTATATGTTAAGCAAAATAATACAAATCGGTATTTGGCTGGTGTACGTTAGTCAGGTTTTCTAAAAGCTGGATGTATTATTGATGGGTAAGATTAAGTCATTAGTCTGACTCCAGTTAATGGCATGCTACATTTCATTACACACTAAAAGCAGTCATTATTCAGATCAATTAATGCACGAAGCATATTTATGATTTATAAATTCAACCATTAGGCTTTAATAAATAAAAAATTATAATAATAACTATAAATAATAACTGTGCACCTTAAATATCCTTAAAAATGTCAATATCTCCCCTTCTTTTATGCACATATACATGCATATACATAAATGAATGTAATGAAGTGTATTATTGTACATATAGGAACATCAGAGGTGTACCAGTGAACGCGCACACACACACACACACACACACAGTAAGTGATAAATATCACACTTCATTAGAGATCACAGCTCTATCCTTCCGCATGGAATGGTGTTTAACCCGCACGCGCTAAATCCCAACGCATGCACATGATTCTGCACATGAACACATCCACATAAGGGGGTGTGTGTGTGTGTGTGTGTGTGTGTGTCAATGCAGCAGTAGCAGTGTGTTTATGGTTTTCTTGGATTGCAATAACAGTAAAATGAGGCAGGAACAGGTGACAGGTAGCATTACAGAGTAAACAGACTGCATAGCATCATGAGGTGAACAAAATGTTCTTACCTTGCAAGATGTTCTAGCGTCAGTGGGAAAATGTTGCACGATCAGTCCACATGTCGGTATGGAGAGATGGAGAGATGGAGAGATCATTCACACAGCATCCTCAGCAGAGAGAGAGAGAGAAATGGGGGGGGGGGGGAAGATGGCACAAAAATGGAAGGATGATGCGGAAAGGATGGATGCTTGATAGAGGCTCGGATGTCCAGGTTTGAGTAAAATGCGGTAACAGCGCCTCCCCATGGCCGCGGTGGAAATCGGGCAGGGAACATCCTTTTGTAATCTTTTTCTTTTCTTTTCATTTTTTTTTTTTTTTTTACATAGACATACTCACGGCAGTATAACTATATCGTATAAATATATCTCATAAATTGATCCACAAACTGCAATAACTGTTACAAGGCCAAAAGTAAGTGGACAGCTGACCATCATACTATATGTGATTCTAACCCGAACCTGTTGCTGCAAGGTTCTAAACACACAATTGTCTAGGATGTCTTTGGATGCTGTGGCATGAAGACTTCCCTTCACTGGAACAGAGGAGCCCAAACAGCATGACAATGCCCCTGTGCACAAAATGAGGTCCATAAAGATATAGTTGGGCAAGGTTAGAGTTGAAGAACTCAAGTTGCCTGCACAGAGCCCAGATGTCAACCCTACTGAACACCTTTGGGATGATGTGGAATACCAACTGAGCACCAGGCCTCCTCACCCTACATCAGTGCCTGCACTTACTAATGCTCTTGTGGTTGAATGGAAACAAATCCCCAAAGCCACAAACCAAAATCTAGTGGAAAGTCTTCCCAGAAGATTGGAGTCTCTTATAGCAGCAAAGGATTAATGACCCTGATTTTGGAATGGGAACATATGGGCATAATGGTCAGGCACTTTTGGCCATATAGTATAATATTGTATTGTCAACGAGGAAGAAATCTAACCAAGAAAAAAAATACATTTGCTCATTTAGTAGCAAACTCACTTTCAGCTTAAACATATGCTTACTGAGGCAGAAATTAGTAACAAAACCCACCAGGATTCATCAGAACATTGATTTCAAATGAACATAACATAGCATCTGTAGAACCATAGCCGCACAAACAAACTACTACACAAGCTAACACTACGAAATAAAACTTAATCTAACAAATGGTAGACATTAAAATAACACAGTTGTGAAGGCCTCATGGGTGTGCAGTGTATAGCTCATTAACAGAAGTGCAGCGATGCTTCACGCCCTCAGTTTCAGTAACTGCTTTATCCTGGTCAGGGTTGTGCTGGATCCAGATCCTATTCCAGGAACAGTAGGCATGAGGAGAGAATTCAGCCCGGATGGGACAGTCCATCACAAGGTACCGTGCACACATACACACACTCATTCACACCGAGGGGGCAATTATTCTCAGCCAATCCACCTATGGGCATGTTTGCAGGAGGTGAGAGGAAACCAGGGAACCAAACCACTCAAACAGAGGGAGAACATGCACAGAAGCTCTACACAGACAGAAACCTGAGCTCAGGATGGAATCCAGGACCCTGAAGCTGTGAGGCAGCAACGCTACCTGCTGCACAACCGTGTCTCCCAGTGGCAATACAGTGTTTATTTATTTATGTAGGGGTATTTAATGTATGATGTAGAGAAGGTGAAATGAGGTCACAGGTTCTGGTGCAGAGCTTATATTTTCTCCATGTGCTGCAAGTGGCCACTTTTGGAACCTTTTCTTCTTTTTCCATAATCTTAAAATACCATTTAGTACTGAATTTTGCAGTCAGTGACCTAAATCCATGACTCACAGTCATCACAAGACTGGATATGTTCCTTGGAGCTTAATTTCCCAGTCTGTAACACAGCCATTTTTTCCCATCTGCATTATTCAAACAGAAGGTATCCTGTGTTACGAGTAACTGTAATGGTGACTTGATAAGAGTCTTGTCACCGGCACAAACAGCAGTGGCCACCAATTTAGTTCACGCTATACGGTTTCATTTACTGCCATGATAGCAGTAAATATCATGCTGGCTGTTGAAAAGTATCAAAATCTTCAAAGGTTTGTCCACATAGGACATTTTCTTCAAATATACTGACCTCTACTGGTTACACGCTGCAGCACACAGAGGCCACTAGAAACTTGCATAATGCAAATTCTGTCAGTCACAGGCACCAAGGCAGTCACAGCATATTATTAACTGCATTGCATCAGCCAATTCAAAATATCCTGCAATTCTTTACAGTTAAAGCAAACCTGCAATGCTGGGCTAGCGAAAGTTAGGCTAATCAGAAACTACAGAAAAGGGCTTAATAGGGTAAAATAAGTAGTTGAATGGAATTAGATCAAATAATTAGTGGATAAGATGAACACTGTAGAGGCACATCAAATATTTAAAAAACAAGGGAAAAAAAAACCCATTCACAATAGATTCTTAAAAAGAAGAAAATAATTTATTAAAAGAGAATACAAGATATACATTATATGTACAGCTGTCTTGAACAGTTATTATTATTATAATAACAAATGGTAGTTATATACATTTTGCAAATATAATTATCTAAAACTTTGTTTTGCCCACATTCAAAAGGTCCATGATGTCGAATAGATCCACAGAACACGTTTAATTAGAAACACTTTGATCCAGTGTCCTACACAGAACTGTTAAAGGGGACAAAGTAAAAATCCTACAAGCGTCTAAATTAAAACTTTTTTTGTCCTGAAAGTTTCGGGGGAAAAAACTAAAAACACAAAAAAACCCACAAAAACAAAAAACCATGCACAAAGATGACAAAGTTTCATGTAATAACATTTAGGAGACAGCTTGATGTGCACGTTTTCCTAAAAAGATCACCAGAATACACAGTAGTACAAGTAGGTGGCTCAATGAAATAAATGTAGGATGCAGCATAAATAATACATAAATCCCTAAACCCAAGTTCACATCATAATACAAACAATTTTAAATGCACACAAACATTATTAGACCTTTACAAGAAAAAAGACAAACCCTAATGCAGGCACTGCAATTCTTACTCATCATTAATCTTCTACATTACAGAACACTACCACCCTATAACCCGAAGTTTTGACCAAAATGCTCATTTTCCAATTTCCATTTTCTTTACTGCCTCTCTCTTTTAATGCTAGTCATTTATAAAACCATCTCAATTCTCCCTTGGGAAAAGCATAGTGAGGCAACATTCACATATAAGGATGTGCAAGTCATACTTAATTCTGATGGAAAAATAAATAAATATTGGTGGTGTAATAACCAGAGTGGCTTTTCTGTATCATCGATACACCCAGGACCGAGCAATATATACAATACACAGCCTCTGCTCATAAACAACTCGTTCATCAATATACATGATTCAAAACATGTTTCACGCAAGGCAAATAATTTGGCAACATAATTTAAAACAAAGTTATTTGGCATAAAAAAAAAAATATATATATATATATATATATATAGCACCTGGCATTTCCATACTCATGAGTACTGACAAACAACTCTAGACTATATGACACACCCGAGGCTAGAAATGATCAGTCAGCAGCACTGGTAACAGTAAAACTCATGATCATCACCAACAGGGCATTGATTCCATGAACGCTCTAAACCTGGCATCGCAAAATGACAAGTCTGTATTAGGCTGCACACAGCCACACTCTGCTTTTCATTTCTCTACAACACGAACACCACAACGCATTAGAGCATCCTTAGGAGTCACTGCTCTCCTCCTCCTCTTCATTAACAGGCTGGGTGAGGAAGGCCTCTTTCTCTGGGGTCAGAGGTCCATTTATTTTACATACAGGTTTTGCAACAAAAGAGTTGTCGTCTTCTGTACTATTACTGGCCCCTGTGCTGTTTCTGATCCCGTAGCCAAAGTAGATGACGAAGCCTGGGTTGAAAACAGAAGAGACAAAACATCAGACTGAGGCTTCTCCAACATGTAACTTTATAACCTAAATTTTTAACAGACAATGCTAGCTAAACGCAGTTACAGTTTCCGGCGGCACAGTTCTATTACAAATGTTTCATACTAGCGGGTTCCTGAAGCTGTTTAGGGGTATTTTAAACCTGGCTCTCGGAGTGCCTCAAACTTTATTTCCATCTATAATCGGTGTTGCATGAAATTAAACTCTGTGGTTAGAACTAAATCGTGTGTTTAGGTAACGTTAGTGCTACATTACACAGCACTATAACGTTACTTTATACACGTGTAACGATGACTCTTTTTTGTTGTTGTTTTACTAAAAGGGTAAGACTTACCGACTGCCATCCAGATGGCAAAACGCATCCAGGTTCCTCTGTCCAGCTGCATCATCAGGTAGACATTAATAAACATACTCAGCACAGGCAGGAAAGGGAGCAGAGGAACCTGAAAGAGGAAACACACACCTTTGTCTTACACTTACTATATTAATCATCTTGTTACATGTTACCATTCTTAGAAAACAACATCTTAAATAGATCTGCTTCCATTATTATTATCTTGCATGCTCATATATGTTCCAGTTAATTTGACATATTTATGCACTATGTTTCATCATGTCTCACCTTAAAAGATAGCTTGGTTTTGCTCTCAGGCTGCCGCCAGATTAACAGAGTGACGAGGAGACACACTCCAGCTAGGACTCCCAACATAGCCAGAGACCAGACCTGAAACGCACCCTGTACTGCTACAATACAGAAAACACACACCAGCAGACCTGCAGAGAGTGACGAGAGACAATAAAACATTAGAAACGTGTGTCCGTGTACTGTTTGTGCGCTCTGAATGTACATGCCTTCCAGTTAAGGAGACTCTGATACAATGCACCATAGTCAATACAAAAATAATTTATCGTTATCCAATTATCTAAACGCACCAAATATTGCCATTAATCATATTTAATTAACTGTAATCATGATCACAATTTAAAAATAATTGTGCTGCCATATTTTTCACAAATTATATACATGCATGTTTACATTTGAACCCTCTGAAATTGTCTGTGTCTCGTGAGTTTGTCTGACCTATTACACTGGTGCAGATGTTGACGGTAAAGCCAGACAGCCTTGAGGGCTCTGTGTTTTTAGGGGAAAGCAGGTTGCTGAGCGAGCAGTCGTCTTGAGCTTTAGTCAGGTAATTTGAACTGCCCTCACTAATGGAGTCAGGCTCGGCATCATCCTGAGACCTGGCGATCTGATACTGCACATTCACACTGGGCTGCTCCGTCTGGTACCTGAACACACAAGACAGGAAGAGATGTGGGGGGGGGATGTTTGGTGCATAGTTCTGACTTAAAAAAAATATTTGCATACTCAAATTCACTATTACACCTGCGGTCTATAACAGGCAAAAACTATTCAAGCTGATGAAATACCTCAAAACCAAGACACAGGCAGCCACTAGGGTATACGCCAGCAGTGTCCCAATGGACATGAGATCCACTAAATCCTTTAGGTCAAACAGGAAAGCCATTACAGCTGCAAAGGGGAGACAATGTGCTTAACATTTGATCGTTTTTATTAAACGGTCATGTGGCAATAGCAGCAATAACTGATTAAAAGAATTATATCAGTAATATTAACATTATGATCTATATTATGAACTAGCAAAGCTCAAAGCCAGGTCAATAATGTTATGCTGTAGCATTGTGTTGGCACAGTTTGGGTCCACTTGTTCCCTCAAAGTGAAAGGGCACTACAACTCAATACAAACTTATATTTTCCTATGATGAAATATTTCTATGCAGACGGGAGTGGCCTTTTCTAGGATGACAATGCTCCCATTCCCAGGACATGAGGGCTCACTGAATGGTTTAACGAGTATGGAAATTATGCAAAAAAAAAAAAAAAAAAAAAAAAAAAAAAAAAATAAAGTTTTATCAAAATAAACCCTGCATAAAAACGAAAACTCGGGTTGGTCTTCTTCTTCTCCGAGCTTATCGGACAAGAGCCCTACCACCGTGGTGGAGACAATGGGCGTCTTCCATTCACTGAGGCGAGACAGGAAGGAGAAGAGCAGGCCGTTGTGCGCCATGGAAAAGATTATGTATGGCAGGGGAAACATGGAGCCCAGCAAACTGAGGAACAGAACGGATGGAATGAGTAAAGAAGGTAGAGAATGGGGGTGGGGGGGTGTTGTTGGAAATACAAACTGAAGCCTGTGCCAAAATGAGTGGTCTCTTTCTAGCACTTGGATCTGTGGCCAATATTAACTAATTTGACTTCATTCACAGAGGCAATGCTGCCACTCTGAACTCGTAAAATTGTAGTATTTAGCCCAGAGGAAAAGATCTAAAGTTACTATTGGAAAGGTCTGATTCTTGTGCAACTGTTTAGTGGGAAAGTGTGGAAGAAAGTGCATGCTGGAAGACAATTCCAGAAAGACCCATGAATGAAACCAGTCTATTAGTGGTTATAATTTAGTCTTCTCACCTGCCACAACACCCGAGGTTAGAGTGGCTATTATAGGGGTTTTGGATCTGTCGTTGATCTTTGCCAAGAACTTAAAGAGCAGCCCGTCCTCAGCCATGGCCCATATAACTCTGGGCATTGGAAACATGGAGCCTAGTAGACTAGTGGAAGGAGAGACAGAGAGAGAGAGATGCAAGTAGGTAAATGCATATAATGAATACACAATGAAAATATTATTAATACTAAAAAAGCATTGTGGGGAACATATTAGCGTAATGTAAATAATAACATGCTCACTGTTTCCTACTAACAATTCATTGTTATTCACATTATCAGGTTTGTGTGAGGGTTCATTAAGCACAGGTGAAAGACATTAGCTTGTGATAAAGATGTGCATTGGGACTGGAATTCTGTGAGACAAAACTTAAAAAAAAAAAAAAAAAAAAAAGTGATTTTTTTTAAATATTGTGAGCCAGTACAAAGAAAAAAAAAAAACAAATTTACAGGAGCAGGCCAGAGGTAGTGGGAAAGAATTAAGCAGTCCTGTACACACCTCTGGCTTGTGGAGAACTAATTACTTAGTTAACCATGTAACCATGACCTGTTTTGACATATTTTTACTTCCTATAATTTTGTACATAGCAATGGGGAAGTAAAGAGTCCAATCAGTAAGCAAATCTTAACTTAAAATAAACATGAGGTAAGGCTTCATGGAAACACCATCTAACAGATTCCATTTAAATATAGTACTATTTCAAACAATCATTAAGAAAACTTTCATTTCCGTGAAAATCTTTAGAGCACAAGCCATATAAAATGTACATTTTCTCATCAGTGACCCATAAGTGTTCACTACCGAGAAGCTTCTTGTATATATGACTATATTCATTAAACATTAAATCTCAACTGTAGGGTGTGTTTACCTGGTGGAGAGGGCACACAGTGATCCGACTGCTACTGCGTACGTAGCTCCGTCCCAGCCCACGTATTTAAAGGCCACGGGCAGTGGGCTGTTTTTATCCAACATGTAATAGGGCATCATCACGGTAAGAGCTGCAGACACGCCGAAATAGGCCACGAAGCAGATGAGCAGCGAGGCCACAATGCCGATAGGAATGGCCCTCTGTGGGTTCTTCACCTCCTCTCCTACAGAACGAGAGCAGCAGGTTCCATAAACACACACAGCAAACCTAGTTCTGAAGCCTTTTATAGCTCTGTACTCAGAGGTTTGACGAGACTAAAGCACATTTGGATAACAACTCAGCTGTACTTCTTTATAGCTCTGTTGTTTATATTACAGCATAAGACAGACTGGAAAGAGAATCAAATCCAGGCTGCTGATGAGTGTATAGAACAGGTTTAATACAATTGAATATGTTTCCTGTATGTGATATTCTGTCTCTCACCTGTGGTAGCGATGCAGTCAAACCCAACAAAAGCGTAAAAGCACGTAGCAGCACCTGAGAGAACTCCGCTGATGCCAAATGGCATAAACCCTCCCTTGCCCAGACTGTCAGGTGAAGGCAATAGCTCTGTTTCACTACAAAGATTTACAAAAAAAGAAAACAAAACAACAAAGTATATTAACCTAGATGATTAACAAAAGTTTCAAACAAAATTTTTTATACACAACTAGGTTGAAACTCACTTTCCACTCAAGCTTCTGTTAAGGATCTCTTCTGGATTCAAGTTCCAATTTTTGAGGGATCCTTTGATCAGACCCGCAATCACGACAAACAGCAACACCAGCACGTTGACACACGTGAACACTTTATTCACCATAGCAGACTCCTTCACTCCAAATGCCAGCAACCCTGAAAACAATACAGCACTTCATGGAGGTCTGCAACGCATAAGAAAAAGGTAGGATCTATTTGCATCAAGGGAAGAGATAAGATACTATTTACACTGTGCTAATAGAAAGATGCACTATTTACACTACGTGCAAGAGCATATTAGCATTAGTGATACAGTATGTGTATGGTGTCACGTAATGGAGAATGAGGACGGATGCAAATGCAGATAAGAGTTTTATTAAAAGGAGATATAGGCAGACAAATCCAAATCATGAAACAATAGCGTGGTCAAAATAGGCAAATGGTCAGGTGATCAGCAAACAGGATAAACTAGACAAAGTCAAGACTCAAATAACGAGGACAAGAACCAGATCAAAAACAAACTTTATTCATAGCTTTATGAAACAAAGCTATGGATAAAGGCTTGGTACACACCAGAAACTATGGCAACTGAGCATAACACTTCACAAAGACATTGTTTGAAAACAGTCTCTTTATACTGTGGAGTGAGTGTGTGAGATTAGATGCAGGTGTGTATGATTATAATGAATGTGAGTGTTCTGGGAGTTGCAGTCCATGGCGGCCATGTTTGTAGGCCACAGTGAAGGATGGGAAATGTAGCCACTGGTTTGCTGTGATATGACATATGGGACAAAGATGAAATGCGTCTGTTTTTTTTTTTTGCCTTTAAAGGATACTTATTTTACAGAAAAGTATACACAAAAATATATGATTACGCTCTTATTTCTGTTGTCTCATTTATTTATTTATAGGGGAAATGAAATATTAGGGGGAAAATATTCCAAAGTGCAAAAAAAAAAAAGTCATTTGGAAAATCACTCCGCATTACAGTTCTAACGTTAAATATGAAAAAAGTCACAATAACAGTACAAATTAATCTCCATGGCATATTTAAGAACGTTACTTAAGCTGCATGTATAAGTTGCATACACATAACTCAAATAGCTAATTTTTATTCTAATTAGGGTTGTCACGGTACCAAAATTTCAGTAGTCGGTACTAATACCAGTAAAATTCAACAGTACTCGGTACCAATTTCAGTACCGAAGCAAAACACACAAACATGCTAATTGAACAACACACTATTTTATTAACAAAGTTAAATATTAATATAAAATGTATTTTTAAAAATGCCATTCTGTATACTTCAAGTATTTCATTATTAAAGCTACTAGAGTTTTCCAGACAAGAGTAGATATGTTTTTCTGACTGACTGATATTAAAGACATAAACAGTGCTAGCCACACATCTATTATTTTCTAACACATAAATTTCATATATATCAGTCATCAAAAGGCCTCTGGTGTGTAAAATTAGTAAACCCCATCATGTCCTCCCATTTATTTTACCCCAATAAAAGTTAAAGCATTAAATGGTTAATAAGGATTCCTGACCATATTAGCATTAAACGCGCGTATGCTAAACATTAAGTAAGCAAAAATGAGGATGTTTTCTTGCAATAATACACTGGAATTAAACTATGTTACATTATTAATAATGCAACCGCTACCATCATTTTAAACTCACCTGCTTGAATAAATACTGCAGTTAAGCAGCCGCGCTTCCTGAAAGCACAGTTAATCTATCTGTACATAAATTTTAGGGGCGCTGCTTTTACACACTTAGCGGTAATAGCACCGAAAGCGGAAAACGAGTGTCCGGAGAAATACATGTATTTCGCCTACTACACAGTAGGTAAGTTTGCAGTTTCGGACGCAGCCATGGTAACCGGCGGAGCTGCTGCTGCTTTGGCTCCAAAGTCTTCTTGTTGCACGGTGCACCCATGAAAAGTTCCCGACTGACCACCTGTCAGGCAGCATGTCAGGTACTACCGGTACTTATGAAAATCTGGTACAGTCAAATTTTTCTTTTTAGTACCGACTTGGTACCGAAGTACCGATACTTTTGACAGCCCTAATTCTAATTATGTTATCTATGAACAGGTACGTATGTAACATGTTAATGTTCAGTTAAATATTTATATTTTACATGCGCATACCAAATCATCTGACCTCCTCTGTAATGGTGGGTGGTATAAATAGCATGTTAACAAGTACAGTAGTAAGTGCAAATAGTCAATAACAAAACCATATTTATTAATGACTGTATTAAAGTCAGACTAAATGTTCCAAAAACTAATGAAACTACTAAATTCTTTATAGAGGTGTATGGAAAAATGGGGAGCTGCAAAACAAAAAACCCCAAAACAAACAAACAAAAAAAAAAACAAATGCCATGTAGCTCTCGTTCCCCAGAGGGAAAATGATAAATAGCAATTTAGTATTCAATATTAAAAAAAAACATGACTTTTAAACATTTTCTATGATTTTAAGGGATAGTTCACCCAAAAATGAAAATTCTGTTGTCATTAATTACTCACCCTCATGTCGATCGAAAGACTTTCGTTCATCTTTGGAACACAAATGAAGACATTTTTAACGAACCCTGGGAGATTTCCATCTCTCCATTTACAGTCTATGTATCCAAAATGTCCACTCACACGTTCGCACGATACACGGGACGCGGAAGCGCTGCACCGTTTACAGCAGAGGAAGAGGGACGCTGTACACAAACCGAGTCACGTAAACCTATCTTTGTAACAAAGATGCCTGCAGATTTCGACATAGAGGAGGACTTGCATTTTTCACGTCAACACAACACGCATGTGTTGCGGTTCTGAACGAGAGTCTTATGGGTTTGGAACGACTTGAGGGTGAGTAATTGATGACAACAGAATTTTCATTTTTGGGTGAACTATCCCTTTTGCAGCAATTTAACGTTCAGCTGATTTGAAGGCTTAGTAGAAGGGCCTTACCAGTTAGAATGAGGATGATGAGCACAGCGAATATGTCTGGGTACTCGGCTAAAATCCCAGGTGCGTTTATTCTCATGTGTTGCCTGCAGAAGAATTCGATTTGTTTCCCTATGAGCTCATCGAATGTGGCACTCCAGGCTCGAGCTACACTGGATGTCCCTAAGAGAGAGATTTGAAGACAAAAAAACAGTCATGTTGATTTCCACGAGGCCACAGAGCCAAAAAATGACAGACTTCAAGTATCACAGTGTAGACAGAGATGGAACAGATAATTATGCAGAAATATCCAAGCAACTCCAGCATGGTACTTATTTGCTGGCAGAATGATGAAGCACCCTACTCAGGAAACAAAATACATACTTGAGAGGCCTGTGAGGCGTGACACTTCCTGAGCCCTGCACTGTTAGTGTCTGATATATTGTAATGGTTTATAATCCCACTATCCAGTGTCACCTAGAAGGAAAAAGTACAGGTTCCCTATCGACTCTAGTTCCTGTCAAGGTCAGTTCCTCTTGTCGTTTCTGGGAGTTTATCCTTTCCACTCTCTCCTCCGGCTCGCTCATTAGGAATCTAAACCTATACTCGGATTTCTGAGAAGCTGCTTTGTGACAACGTCTACTTTTAAAAGTGCTATATGAATATGCAACCCCAATTCCAAAAAAGCTGGGACGCTGTGTGAAATGTAAATAAAAACAAAATGCAATGATTTGCAAATCTCATAAACCCATATGTTATTCACAATAGAACATATCAAATGTTTAAACTGAGTAAATGTACCATTTTAAGAAAAAAGTAAGGTAATTTTTAATTTGATTGCCACAACGTGTCTCAAAAAAGTTGGGACAGGGTAACAAAAGGTTGGAAAAGTAATATATATATAGACATTTTACATGTTTGTTTTAACTCTGATATAATCAAGATAAGAGATAATATTGTTTACGATTGTACTTTTGTTAACAGTTTTCATGAAATTTAATGGAACTGTTCTTTTAATTCCAGTGAAATGGCATTCCAGGCAAATACTACAGTCATTATTATACAAGATTACACAGCTTATATTACAGTTGAGGTCATACGTTTACATACGCCTTGCAGGATCTGCAAAATGCTAATCTGTTTTTAAAAATTGCATTTTGTTTTTTATTTAGTTCTGCCATGAGTAAGCTATTTCACATAACAGATGTTTACATATAGTCCATGAGAGACAATGATACCTGAATTTACACAAATGAACCAGTTCAAAAGTTTACATACACTTGATTCTTAATACTGTGTGTCATTACCTGGATGATCAACAAATATTTTTATGTATAGTGATAGTTGTTCATGAGTCCCTTGTTTGTCCTGAGCAGTTAAACTGCCCAGAAATCCTGCACATTCATTGCTTTTCCAGCATCTTCTGCACATCTGACCTCTTTCCAACAGTGACTATATGATGATGTTGAGATCCATCTTTTCACACTTTTTTCACACTTGCACTTCATACTGCTTATATTATACAGTACAAATTTTTCCACCTATAATAACTAACTTTCATTTTTGATTTCTGCATCACTCTTGAGTCTCAGTCTCACCATTTTTGCATATGTTTTGTGCCAGTGTTACTTGTGTTTGTAAAGTTCTCATTTCTAACGGTTACTTTCCATTTCCACTAATCATACTTCTGTTATTTTTTTTAACCTTAGCCTGACAGTGTATGTGACCCTGAGAGATAGCTTTGTCCATGCTACCCTTGGTTTTTAGAACATCAACATAACCATGTTTCACAAACAAGCCCTATTAAACAGACTTGCTTTCCTCTTACAGGATCACAAAGACTTATCATGCACAATCTTAAGCGAGCAACGTTAGCTCACCTATGACGTATGACAAGATGAGGTTCCAGCCGGTAATGAAGGCCCACAACTCTCCCACCGTCACGTAGCTGTACAGATACGCAGAGCCTGTCCTGGGCACCCGTGCTCCAAACTCGGCATAACACAGACCCGCCATGACTGAGGCCAGAGCAGCGATCAGGAATGAGAGCACAATGGCAGGACCGGCATTTTCCCGTGCTACGGCACCTGCCAGTACATACACGCCAGCGCCAAGTGTACTGCCCACGCCCAACGCCACCAAGTCAAACGTGTTGAGACATCGTGACAGGCGTGACTCCTCAGTGCTGCAATCGAGAGCTTTCACACGCAGCAACTTTTTCCCAAAGCCTTGCAGCATAGACAGAACCATGACGAAGCTTTACACACAAACATTCACACCACACACAACCATTCACACCACACAGTTCTCCAATGCAGGGTCTATAACCTGAAAAACAAAAACAAACAAACCAGACAGCCATTGAGATAAAATGACACTACTGAAGAAACGTTATCTAAACAACATGTTTATAACCTGTGCATTTAAGAATCACCAAGTTGTTAGGACATTAGAATTGTTAGTTTGGGTCATTCATAAATATCTAACATTTGTAATGCCATTCAATTTAATAAATATCAAGAGAGGACTCTTTTGTGTCCTTATCTTGAGGCCAAAAGAAAAAAAAAATCCAATTTCCAAGATAACAGGTCAGAAAAACAACATTTTGCATGTCACTGGGCCAAACCATTCCATGAAAGTCTGCTGATAGATATAAAGATTCTGCTGAGCATTTACACATCAATTAAAACATCCAGAATAGCCAGAGTATCTGTCTACTTTTAATGTGTTGATAACTTTGATGAGGAAGATCCAAGGATGCTATCCAGTTGACAGCATGGTTAGCTGTCTAATAATAATAATAATAATAATAATAATAATAATAATAATAATAATAATGAGGCCAAAGGATTAACATTAGTGGATGGGCTGTAATTTGTAGCACATACAGGCTGATCTCCAAGAACTTATTTAACAAGTCCTAGTCCATGACTCTACATATACAGGTTTCCAACTTGATCAAGCAAATTCAATTGAAACTCTTTGAAAACATGCCAAATTCTTAAAGTACATGGTGGCTGTTTCACGCATCATGCTCATGTGGTGAAACAGGATCATGCTCGCTTTGACAAGTGGCTGACATTTACACCAAACATATGAACAAAGCACTAAATGTTTAGAAATGCTAACTCTTTCAATACTTTGCACACTCCAAACAGGAAATGAAGGGTAGGTCACTTAATTTCTTCAAAGCATACTTGGAACAAATACTGGACCCCTAATAATTAACAATAAAACTAAACCCCCCAAAAAAAAAAAAAAAAAAAAAAAAGTACTGCTTTAAAGGAACAAAAACTTTGACTTACCAATACCCACTGAGAAACCCAGAATACACTAAAGAAACGGTCCTTTTGTTGTCAACCGCAACAGCTTCCCCACATAAAGAGTGACAATCACAAATGAGTAAATCACCAAGCAAATAACTGTATACAGCCCATTATACGCAACTTTGTGCTGTTCGACTTTGTGCTGCTCAGTGATCCAAACACAACTCCGATGCCTTTATGAGCACCAACCCAATCAGGCCCAGAAATAGAACAAGTGGGGTCACATGGCCAGGTGACTCCAGCAGCTGACCGTGCCAAGGCCTCCTTGTCCATTTTTTAAATACACTCTCAGCAATGTCTGTGACTGCCTCATGACATCACATGCCACTAATACAAAGAGATTAAAGGACTACATTAAATGCCACCAAGACTTTATATGCTGCAGAGAGATCATGTATACAGTTTAGAACAAACTTGGGGCTAATCTGAATTTTTTTTTTTAAATATTTTTTAAAATAGATTTAATTAATTCATCAACTATTTCTGAAAATTAATACCAGACACCTTCACTTAAATGGAGTTATTGAATTAAAACTGAAAATGATTTTCTGCTCACTGACAACTGCTTCCGTTTCCTCATTCGCATTTGATCATTCACAATCAAATTTCATTCATTATTTTTTGAAAGTAAAAAAAAAAAAAAAAAAAATCTTTAGGCAAAAAAAACAAACAAACAAAAAAAGTTTATTTATATATATTTAAAAAAAAATCCATAATTGTTCAATTGTTTCCAATGTATTTTTTAATACAATATTATTTTTAAATATTGCCTGGCTGTGCTAGTGATGATTTGTTTTTGCAATTTTCCATTCATTGTTACAAAACGGACGTGGAAGCGGAAGCAACTGCAGATGAAAGTCTTTATTTACACACCAGAACTCAACAAACAGGAATCGCGGTCTAAACTGGAAGAGATATACTCGAGGTCTTAAATATGAAACGAGATTCAAAGCATGGAAAAAACACATGACACGAAGACACGACCGCTTAGCATCCAGGTGGCTAACACATACACAATGGAGTTAGCTAGTTCAACACTGATAATACTGCATGAAGTGCGCAGCAACACGAGGGCTTTAAATAACTCAATAATCAAACTTTAACTCAAGCAGCTGGAAACAATAGAGACGCACCCTTGAATATCCACCAATAAATAAACAGGGAGGAGACAGAACAGAAACCAAAACACACGTGTCCAATGTAAACAAAGTCACCATAGTTCATACGCAATCCCAGAGCGTGTGCTCGCTCTGGTTCGTGAACGTACCCGCTCTCCGTGCACGTCGCCGCCGCAGCGCCATCTGCAGGCGAGATCGTGACATTCTTAGCCATGTGATCATTTTTGGATCTTGAAATGCTGGTATGTCTAGTGTAAACAAAAGACAACGCCAAAAGTAACCAGGTCTACATAAATAAATGTTTAAATATATAAATTGTTGAGAGTGAATGATGAAAATATGCACAGCTTGTTTCCAACCATGTGTTACGATCCATTTACGAATGCAAGACTAACAACATGCTAATCTCCTTGTTTTAACTGCTATGATGCCTGCATTGGAAGTAAGAAATGGAATAATATAATATATTTATAAAAAAATTCACCCTTTCTGGCTGAATCAGAAAAATGAGATTAGCAAACAGAAAGGAATGTGTTCAGATCTGGGATCGTTTGCTCTTTGGATAAGAGTCCACATGAACCAGTCACACCTTTTACAGTAATATTTTCTCATTCATTCTATTATGTTATTTAACAAGTACCCAGTTCACATTCCACTGTATTTTCCAACCATATATAAAAAAGACTAGCCGCATATATAATGTCCTTATTCAGGAAGGAGGAAACATTCAGGAAGAAGGACGGGTGAGGTCGTTACTGCATCACGTGAATGTCCTCTTTAACGGCCATCCATCAGGGACCTATTCAGACGTCAATGGAAATCACTATGAAAAACCAGGCGTTGGTATGGAACAGGTAGTTGCACAATACACAATAGGAAGTTTGGTATTGTCCTTTACGTTTTAAGCATGACAAGAACAGCTTGTGCTATTCCGGCGTTCCGTTAATCATTGTTATGTTTGTATAGTGCCTCTGTCAGAAGCAGATAATTTTTTTTTTTTTTTTTTTTTTTTTTTTTTTTTTTTTTTTTTTTTTTTTTTTTTTTAAATGGGCAGGGTTGGGACCCAACCCCAATGTCTACCAATCACAGCACAGAGGCTCGACAGAAACAAGAGATACGTCAGGAATGCCAGTCACATGGAGAGGACATCAGTTTGATATTTATATTACATGTCTGTGATCACTAGACATGTGGTGAAGTTTAAAATTGCTAAATAACACCTGACAGAAACTTCCAACAGAGCTCTTATCTGATTAACAAGGCTGAGAGATTGTATTCTCTGAGAAGAACACACAATTCTTTTTCAAATCTGTCCAAAATAAGCAGGAACCTTTAATCATTTGTCCTTCCCAGAGAAGGGCAGAGCTGCCAGGAACTTTTAGCAATATTGCGATTAATAGAACCCATAGTCACTAGCCACACCCTGATTATTTCTTAAGGATATATAGTTACTGTATAAAATTCTTGGAAACTGAAGCAGAAGTTTGGTTTATGCAAAGCAAGACGGCAGAATTGACATTGGCATTACTCATCATGGTCATGATTATCATGGGCTAAAATTACCATGCTGCTGGGATTCGAAACAATCCTGAGAAACAGTCACTGCGTCTAATATTGAATACTGAAGGGTACAGGACAGGTCAATGAACTGCCTCTCCATCACACGGTTGAAATAACACAGAGAAGACAAACTTAAACTCACTGACCTAACTGACAAATGTCAAGACACCCTGGTCTCACAACCTTTCCGTGTAAAACAAACAATTATGTACGATAGAGTGGAACAATGACTAGGTGAAAAGTCTTGTCTGCTAGCATATTTAGATTTTTCTTCTAACAGTTGCTTCCGATCACAATTTTTATGTTCCACAAACCCAAATTTGCTAAAGCAGTGTCAAGCAACGTATGCTCGGGTCAGTCCACATGTGTATACAAGACAGTGATACACAATCAAAATTGGAAAACATGCTCGATGTGTGTAAACTTACTTAAATCAGAATAATGGTTTGAGTTGGTGGATTTTAATAGTTTGTGATGCTATAAAGTAGAGCTGCAACAACTAATCGATAAAATTGATAATGAAAATCGTTGTCAATGAATCTCATTATCGATTAGTTGGTCTGCGCGCGGTACATTTACTCATTACGTTAATTCTGTTCCGAAAACACGCTCCGGAGAGTAAATACTAAAGTTGTGTCTCAAATGAAGTATTATACACTTACACTATGCTCTATGTACTCAACCGTCTAGTGTAGTGTTTCTGCAGACCCCTAGTGGTCAGTGGTGTAATTGCAGGGGGTCGGTAGGAAAGTTTTTAAAATGTTTAAATAATATTATATATATTTTTGTTAAATGTATCAAAATATATTCAAATGAGATGTTTTAAAATTAATCAATTTGGTTATT
>JANDJT010000071.1:10812603-10825950 GCA_024331685.1 Stegophilus panzeri | reverse complement strand
TGGTGTGTGTCTGTGTGTATTGGGTTCTTTTCAGTCTTATATAATTGGACAAACAGTTGTGTAAAGTTTTAGTCTTATGTTTATATTTGTAACATTCAGTTTGTGAATTTTATTTTAAATAAATGAAAAAAAAAAATAGTACTGGAAGTTTGCTCCGCCCCCATCCAATTAATTGAAAAAATAATCGGCCAACTAATCGATTATGAAAATAATTGTTAGTTGCAGCCCTACTATAAAGATGCATTCATTAGCTGAAATAGATGTTATTATGATACAAGATATATTGTTTCAGTCAACACTGCATGCTTAAATATGTATATAAAAAAAGCAAGACATGTATTATTACAGTCTGCTGTTCCTGTATATCTGGTATCCTGAACGGTTCACAAAATTGCATAATACCGCAAACTCGCAATACCCTAGTAATCCTGATCATTAACTGAAGCGTTAAATACTCTGGTGTGCTTAAAAGACACCTATACGGCTTGCACTTCAAATATTCTCTGAAATACTACTCCAGAGTTCAGGGCTTATATATAAAAAAATTAATATTTCATTGACTGATCAGTGAATTTTCTTGGGTCTTAACAGTAGGTCTGCCTCAGCTGAGCAAAGTGTTCGGGATGGACTATACTGCTTCAGAAGTCTAGAAATATGCATGGAGCTAAACGATTTAGCAAGACATTGAAGTCAAAGCAAAACATAATGGGGGTCTCCCATTATAGAGGTTGGCTAAACTGAGGTAGGCCTGTCACGACAACTACTTTTATTGGACAATATATTGTCACAGAAATAATTGCGATAAATGATTTCCATTTTAAGACCATTTTATGCTAATGATATAATGATAATATAATAATGCAAGTACACCCTTTCAAAGAGCAACAAAGTTTAAATTATTAAGAATATTCAGCCACTGTAATACAACATTGTGAATTCTTGATGCTTTAGATATTCATTGTCCATGTTTTAGTGTGCTGTTATGGAAAGAGCACATTCACAACATGACTTACCATTCTACCTAGCGCCCTACTTAATCCCCTCGTTACAGAAGCTCAATTACACACAACAGATAAGAAAATACACATTAAATAGGAATAGAATAGAAAAATGTCTAAAAAATATAATAGGATTAGAAAAATAAGAAATATTATATAAAATTTTAAAAATGCTGTGCACTCAAACAAACAATCAGCATGTTCAGCACCCAAGTCCCACCCCCCAAAGTTCCTGAACTTTGAAAAAAGTACCACCTCTTCAGTAGGGACTTTGCGATGGCTAAATATTTTACCCGGAACTTAATTTAGACCCTGGTCCCTATGGTAGAAACATACCGAATACCTCCAAAGGTCCCTAGTTCCTGGGGAAAGTTCCTGCAGTGGAAAAGTGGCATAAGAGAATCTTTATTTGTTAATTGATTGATTGATTGATTGATTGATTGATTGATTGATTAATTAATTAATTAGTTAGTTAGTTAGTAAGTAAGTAAGTAAGTCTAACTCTGCTCTCTGGGTGGTAAAGATGGCAATGCTCTCTCCCTTGGTGATACTAAACAATTACAAGTGTCTGTGAGGTCATGTATAGAGAAGATGGCAGTTCCTCTAAATGTGTTCAGCTACCCTGTAACATTTCAAGCGTAGCAGAGTGGCAAAGCAGCACAAATTGACAAAACAGGGTACACATAAAGAAGAAAAAAATAGTTCAATTTAGAGGTTAGAAGCATGTTTGAGTTTCTCAGCATCATGTAGAGTTAGTAGAGGTCTTACTTTAGCCAGGTTTCTCAAATACAATAATTATTGTGGACAGGACCAACATTAGTACATCTGTTTTTACACAGACTTAATGAGAAGAAAGATTCTATTCACCCAAGCGGAAATGATAAATATAAATGCGCAGAAGACACACAGAAGAAGCGTTATTATGCTATCACATCAGCACAGACATGAAAACCAACGTTAGGTTTACAAATCACATGCCTTTGTACCACATTGTACTCTTTAAGGCTTTAAAGAATCTTGGTTAATTCCAACATACTGGTATTAAACTGTCACAAGATAAGAAGGTGAAGATAGTAAATTCAGCTACTGACAGAAACGTGCAGGACTGGTGTCCCAACAGTAGCGATAACTGTTTAGATGTGAAATGGCTTGAGAGCTATGGTTCTGTATGTGAGCACTTTTCCTTTTTTTGTGCTGAAATGCTTGACTGGTTTACACAAAATGGATAAACTCCAACCATAATTTTTTCCAACTAAGGGATGGTTGGGAAGAGGAATAGTGTGAGAGAAGACACACAAACATGCATTATCAAAATATATTTGGTGCTAACAAGCTGCTACCATAGAGCAAGAACCGGGGGCGGAACATGTACATTCTAGAGAGCATTTAATTGGTTAAAAAAGACTAGTACAGAATGATTTTTGAACGTTTTCCAAAAGTAACAAACGGTCCAATTAAAGTTAGAACATCTCCAAAAATATTTGTTTGTGCATTTTTCTTCTAGATATACAATCGTATTGGTGTCCAAATCATTAATAGACTGGTACCCCCCCCCAAAAAAAACAACAACACACACACACAACAAAAAACATAGCAGTAGTTTTTGACTGATACTGACACACCAATTTTGAAGGAAAAAAAACTAGATAAAAAAAACCTAGCTAACTTCTATATTTCACCCTTTGTTGCCTCTGTTCTTAGCATGAGGCCTACGTGGCCTTTTAATGTAATATCTAGTATTCAAGTTATTTTTATTTAGGCTGGTAGGTACTTTTAACTTAAATTTCACAAATTCACTTTGTTTAGCGCGCGCCATTTCCACACACCTTGTAAGTCAGTTTCTCCATTAACATACACTCAGCCCACGTGCGCCGAGGAGAAATCACACTAGCTTTGGATTTCACAAACGTGGTATTCTATTTTCGGTGTATTTTCCACTTTGCACGTATTCTTGGATAGTCTACTGTAAATGATTATTCAGTTTGCTATCTATTATCTCGCCTAAGCATGGTCTCCATGGTGCACATGGTCTCCAGTATATAAAGGCACACTGAGAAAACACATCTCGATTCTTATATGCGAAAAGTACATGCTATTATTCCATAAAGACGTAACATTCATTTACTCAACCATATGGTTAAATATCCGTTTAAATGAATCGTGTATTTGGGTGTGTAACTACAGCAGAACACATAATGACGCGGCGCGTGTTGCATCAGCTCCTAAAATGGTCACCGTCTATGCGCGCGAGCTATGTGAACAGATGAATAGAGGTAGCGCGCGACTTCCGTTAAGAAAAAAAAAAAAAAAAACAACACCGTTTAAGAACACAAAGACTACAACGACTGGTACTGAATAAAACCCATACATAATTTAACGGATTAATTTAGCTCTTACCTTGCTAAAACCGTATATTCTGGAGACTCTGGACTCAGTGATATTTGTTTTTTTTTTCCTCGAAAGACAACTCGGAAGAAGAATAAGAAGTAGACGCTGAAAGTCGCGTGTACTCAGTGGGAGGTCAGTACACGGACCTCAAAGGAAACCACTTTCCGCGAAGTCTACAACTCCTTATGGACTGACGAAGCGTCACCGGGAAGGTCCTAAAACACGCCCAGAATTCATGTATTCATTGGTGGGGCGAGGCTCGATGTTCGACTGAGCCCGGAAATGGGAAGTGAAAACTCATATGTCCCATTCAATGGGTGCTTCTCATTTCTTATTTGTGCATCCTCGTTTCCTTTCCTCACTTCCTTTTCTTGCGTCTTAGCCCCCCTCTGATGTGAGAGAAGGATGCGAGGATGAGATGCGAGGAGAGAGGAGACGAATGACATCATAAACTTTTTAGATAGCAAAAAGTTATGTGCAGCGTTATTTGTTGACCTTTCAAATATTTTGATTCTGTTGATCATAATCTATTGTTACAGAAACTTAGGTCTAAATGTTTTTTTTTTTTTTTGCACACGCAATGTGTATGGTTAGAAAATTATACTTCACCTTTCCATCAAGTTAAAAAAAAGGAGTTCATCAAGGATCTGTTTTAGCTCCCCTTTTATTTTCTATTTTTCATCAGTGATTCAGGCTTCAGAGTGGATTGCGCTAATGTACATCTGTATGCTGAAGACACAATCATTTATACTTCAGCGTCATCTTTAAATCAAGTTCTGCTGAACTTACAGAATGCATTCAGTGTTATACAGTATTCTTTGTCACAGCTGAAATTGATTTTAAATTCAAAAAAGACAAAATATATGATTTTTAGTCGTACTTATTCTAAGGTAACAGATGTGGTAATTTCAATTTTAGATGGAACAACCATTGAAAGAGTTAGCTCTTATAAATACTTAGGTATATGTTTGGACGAAAGACTAGCTTTTAATGTACTCATTGATAATCTATTGAAAAAGCTTAAACTAAAATTGGGGTTCTTTTATTGTTTAAAAAACTGCTTTCCTTATGAGGCTAGAAAGAAAATAGTGGAGAGTACTTTTTTTTTTTTTTTTTTATCTATAACTGATTATGGTGACCTTGTTTATATGCATGTGGCTTCATCTTTATTAAGGAAACTGGACTCTGTCTATCATGCAGCGTTATGCTTTGTTTATGGTGCAGATTCACATACTCATCGCTGTATGAATCATTGGCATGGACATCTTTGCATCATAGGAGGAAATTGCATATGTATATGTTCATTGCTAAGGCACTAAATTGCCTTCTTATGTTTCTAATCTCTTAACTTTTTATACAAATAGTTATTGTACTAGATCTTAATCACAGATTTGGTTAAAAGTCCCAAGGTATACTCAGAAATTGGCAAACATGCCTTTTCTTTTTAAGCTCCCTAGGCCTGGAACGATCTGCAAAATGTAGTTAAATTAGAGATATTGCCACCTCTGAGTACTTTTAAACGGCTTTTGCAAACGGTGTTAAAGGAGTCTTGTAAGTGCTTTTCTTGATTTTACTCTTATTAATTGTTTTCTATGGGTTTCCTCTGTGTGAAACTCTATGTGCTGCCGTCTTGACCAGGTCTCCGTGGAAGTGGAGATTGTGATATCTCAATGGGATCTTCCTGGTTAAATAAAGGATAAATAAATAAATAAAATGGCATATCCTCACTCTCTCAAGTATCGCTTCCAAGCGATGTCAATTAATGATGACTGTGCTCAGGTGGATGACCTCACTGCGCTTCGGGGATCTGCGTTGTCTTGTTGGAGCTTGGTTAATAACAACATTCTTAATAAAGCAAAATGTACTGATAGTATGTGCAATGTCTGGGTTATTCAACAATGAATTTATGAACAATGCATGAATTATCTTTTGTGCAGCTTTGACTAAGCAAACATGCAAGGATCAATCAATTACAATACTCATTGTAAGCATATTATCATGTAATTATATTTCATCAAAATCCTATCACATGATCAAAGGGCTTTTTGTTTGAGATTGTGGCAGATGTAAAGGAGGAGGGGAATTTATACGTATGTCAGGTTTTTCGATAAGAAACTCGTTCGCATAGGATACACTTGTGTATCCTCACTCTTAGCTCTTCTGGAAGCTTCCTCACACCTGAATTGATATTTCCTTCAAGATGGCTAACTTTTTGATTTCCGTGTTCCGTGTTCACGGGCTGGAGGACAGAGGAGCGAGGAAACGAGGAAGCATCAATTTGAATACTGAGAAGCACCCAGTGACTGTATGTGTGGTTGGGCGTTTAGCAGGATTAAAAAATGAAGCCAACATGTCTCTGAGGCCCACTAGTGGTTGGCTGCAGTACAATTTTTTAAAACCCTTTTTAGTGCCGTTTTACATACTGACTCAAGAGGTTCCTTTTCAGTCTTTGTGGGAAGGCAGTCAGAAAATCAGGGAAGCTCATTCAACCACCTTTACATCAGTTGCTGAGCTAGACCTGAATCTCTGACTATAAAGATAAGAACATCTGCCAAACAGTAACATCAAAAATAAGAGAGCATCATATTTTTTAGCATCACAACTATTTTCTTGATTACCCCAATGTTCGTTTCGTTTTCAAATCATAGAAACGTAATGTTTGAATGTAAGGTTTACTATAGACGCATTTCCAAGCTCTAGCGCAATGAACTTTCCCTGAGTCAAAAGGTGGGTCCTTTTTATTCAGTCAGAGACTCAGGGGAAGTTCATTCTTCCACCTTTATAGTACAGATAAGAGTCCTCTCCTTGCAGCCAGCTGTCAGTGCTATTATCAGTTCGTTGTTGACTTTTTATCCTTTTCTATTTCTCTTGTAACATCTCCAAGATGTCCATTTCCCTCTGTTTGGGTTCGTCTTGTTTTCTTCTCCTTCGCACCTGACTCTGCTTGAATAATATGAAGCTCACTGCTGGCCCTTATTTCCATCTAACTCTCAGATTTGTTTCTGTTTCTATCTCACAGCTAGATGCTCAATCACATTCTCAGTTTCTGTTTGATTTTTAATCTCTTCACTCATCCTTGCCTTTCCCCCCCTAGACTCTGAACATTTCAAATAGTTAATCATCCTGCTGTTTCCTCACATCACCCCTCTCTCTCTCTCTTCTCCATCCCTCTCTCTGCTCTGTACTGATTATTGGAAGTATCTGATTGATTTGGGTTTTCGTCCTCCTGCTTTTCCTTCTTTCAGAAGTGTATTATATGTTCTTTGCACTCTCCTTGCTGCCAGCTGCTCTATAATATTGTCCTTTTGGTTGTTTGCTCCTCAGTCTTTTGCTTTTCCTCTAACATTACTAATATATTAAACAAACCCTTTTTCTTGCTGTTTGGAGTCTTCTTCTCTTTTTCCTCTTTAACATTGTGACCAGCTGCTCAGCGTCCACTTGTTCCCAAGTAGTTTTCTTTTTTGCCACAACTTTCTTTTCCTTTAAATAACAAAGGAAAAGTCAATAAAATGATCTTCACGCTGGTTTTGTAATTCTCTATCATTAACAGCCATCTCTTTCTGTTTTTTGTTTTGCTCTGTCTCTCTCTTCTTGCTTTCCATTTCTGTGCATATGTATGCTTGTCTTTTTTAGACTCTTTCTCCATTTTTACTCTGTCTGCTTCAATTTGTCTCTCTGCCTCCATCTTCCTCTGCAAGTCTTACTGTTTTTTTTTCATTTCCTCCTGCCTCTTTCTGTCTGCCTCTCTCTCCATCTCTTCCTGCTGCTTTGCAATTGCACATTCATTCTCTTCTTCTTTTAACCAGTTCTTTATACTTTTCAGACACATGGCCTTCTCCTCGTCTGTTGCTTTGATTTCATTTTCCATCTCCCCTTGTTTTTCATTTTGTCTATTGAGAGCTGTGAGATTCTCAGTCTGTAATTCTATCTCCAGTCTCTTCTCTTCCAAAGGCATTTCCATCTCTTTGTGTTGCTCCATTTTATTCATCACATGCCTGTCTCTCTCTTTCACCTTCTTCCTCTCAGACTACACTTTGTTGTTCAGCTCTTGGATTTCCTTTTCATGTGTAATTCTCTCTCTGAATTCCTCCACCTCCCTTTTCTTACTCACTGTCTCACTTTTTCTTGTCACATCCTGCATTTGTTCCAAATATTCCTCCTCCTCATCCTTCACCCCCAGTTTTCCTGCCACTACTTTTGTCAGATTTTACAGCTCATACTTCAATGCCTCCTTTCTTTCTTTGTGCTCAGCTCTCACCATCTCTCAGTTTTTTCAGGTCATGTCTTTCAGTATGACCATCATTTTTTGTTTGTTAATATCATGCAGTTTCTCTGAATTGTTGCATTAATTCTTTCGGCTAATCCAGCTCTCTTCTCAATTCATTCACCTTAAACCATCCACTCTGACACTCTTTTTATCCATCTGATTCCAGTAGTCTTGGTGTTCCCAGTGTCCATACATGGTTTGGTTAATTTCCTGTCTGTACTGTCTGCAGTATGGACACTGTAGTGTTTCTGTCACACCAAGGCAAGTCTTTCTCAGTTTTTCATACTCTCTCACAATGTTCTGCATGAAGTACCTCAGCTCATTTTTCTATAAAACAATACAAATAGGTTAACTAACAATTCATCTAAAAAAAAAAATGCAAGCATTGATAATATAGTTTGAATGCTTTAGAAATCCAGTTAGAATTATATCGCTGGACCCCTTTGGCTTTCATTGTCAGCTGTGTTAGTTTTCTAGATATGAGTAATACTAATAATGGTAAATAGCAATAATATGTTGAAATCCTTCTGTGCCATTTAAATGTAGGCTATGATATATTTTTCTCTCTCATCTCTCACTTCATTAACATCAATTATTTAAACATTACTTTGCCTCTTCAGTTCTGCCTCCATTTCCCCTCTTGCATTTACATCTCCACGGCTTGTGCTTTTTGTAGATACATCCTGTTCATCTCTCTGATCATGTCTAGCTCTACTTTTTCCTCCAGACTTGCCAAACTGCTGGAGCTGCATTTTCAACTTTTCCACTTGCTTCAGTTCTCTCTGCTTCTCACATTGTTTCCTTTTCTCCTGTAGTTTCTTTTGCTTCTGTTTCCAAATGAGCACATCCTGTTCTGGAATAATTAATAGTAATCAATCTGGAGTAATCAATAGTAAAACTAAAAGACAGAAAAATCAATGCTGAATAGTTTGTGCATGTTCTTCATATCTTCATATCCTAATTTCCTCTACGGTGTTCATATTACATGTTTTATGTATGTTTTCTGTTCATTACTGACAATACCATTCTCTATAGCATTAAATAATGCTGGAGTTATGCAACTGATTTGGACAGTCAGTATCGGATTATAAACTGACTTGATTAGGCATATCCATTTCTCTACAGCACGTAGCTACCCAACAACTTTATCCGTGTGTGTAGTGTGACACTCACTGTGTGTACACAGCAAAATCACTAGTGTTGATTTAACACCCACAGTGTTGAATTCACACCCTACAGTGTTTATATAAGTCCACTGGACTCATATAAGCACTCTGGGTGTTAATTCAACATTAGGGATTTTACTGTGTACTACGGTGGTACTTGAAAGTTTGTAAACCCTTTAGAATTTTCTATATTTCTGCATAAATATGACCTAAACCATCATCAGATCATCAGTCCTAAAAGTAGACAAGGACAACCTAATTAAATAAACGAGACAAAAATATTGTACTTAGTCATTTATTTATTGAGGAAAATGATCCTTTAGTATTAGCAGGTAATTTGAAGGTGAAATTAGAATCAGGTGATTTCAATCAGTGGGATGACACTCAGGTGTGAGTGAGCACCATGTTTTATTTAAAGAACAGGGATCTATCAAGTTACAGTTACATTTATATAGCGCTTTTCTAGACACTCAAAGCGCGTTACATAGTATGGGAGGGGAATCTCCTCAACCACCACTAGTGTGTAGCATCCACCTGGATGATGCGACGGCAGCCATAGTGAGCCAGAACTCCCACCACACACCAGCTATTAGTGGAGAGGACAGAGTGATGTAGCCAATTCAGAGATGGGGATTATTAGGGGGCCATGATAGAGAAGGCCAATCTGGGAATTTGGCCAGGACAGCGGGATATACCCCTACTCTTTTACGATAAGTGTCTTGGGATTTTAATGACCACATAGAGTCAGGACCTCGGTTTAATGTCTCATCTGAAAGACAAGTCTGATCTTGTTTGTGGAAGTGTACCATGGCATAAACAAAGGAGATTTTTGAGTTGAAAAAAGTTGTTGCTCATCAGGCTGGAAAAGGTTACAAAACCACTTCTAAAGAGTTTGGACTCCACCAATCGACAGTCAGACAGATTGTGTACAAATGGAGGAAATTTAAGACCATTGCCACCAATTATATTTAAGACCATGATATATATGCCAATTTATTCCTGTTTTTCACTCAGCAACCAGATCTGCCAAAAAATCTGATTGGCCATTACTACTACTGAGAAGGATATTTGACCCACCCATAACGTGGGGCACATATGGATTGTTGCTAAATAACGAGAATTATTAGAATAAACACAACAACCTTCCTATGCTCGAATTACCACATATAAACTTTGTTTATATTAAATGAATACTGGATTTATTAATTTATACATTAAGTGTTTATTTCTCACCATGGAATACACACTTGATAAACAATGGCTTTTTTCGTTACTAGTTTAATTTGTATAGTATAGCTATCAAAATAATGAAATGAATGAATGAATTATCCTAGGACACTTATTCACATGTTCATACTGAACATCCTTTCAACACACATAGTGCTGTTTATCTTAACACTTCTATATCTGTATACTCTAATGGTTTACAACCTCACTATCTGGTATCACCCAGAAGAAGATGGTTCTTCTCAAAGTTTCTTCCTCATGCCATCTCAGGGAGTTTTGCTATGTCACTGTCAACTCCGGCTTGCATTGTGCTCGCCCATGCAAAATTTGCCACCGACATGCAGCTGCACATGCCGGTCAGTAGGGGGAGTGACATCTGTGTTTGTATTTGTTGAAGCATAACTAATTTGGGACTAGTGAGATGCTGAAGAATGCTTTGCTTCGCAAGCACCACTAATAATAATGTGACACATTCAGACTGAAAGTTATTTTCTAAAATATTGTTTGTCATGTTTTCTTTGGCATAGGCTACTGTTGCTGTGTTTTGACGAATGAGATGAGAAGCAGAAGGACAAATAGGGACACCACAACAGTCTAATGGCAACTTTGAGCAAGCAGTGGTAACTCAGTGGTTAAGATGTTGGACCACTGTGTGGAACCACTGCCAAGCTGCCACTGTTGGGCCCGTGAGCAAGGCCCTTAATCCTCAACTGCTCAGTTGTATAAATTAGAGTAGGTTGCTCTGGATAAGGCCAAATGCCATAAATGTAAATTTTACGTAAAAATAATTGTCAAATGTATATCTTAAAATCAAATGCCACGCTCTCCAAACTTGGCAAGGAAAAAGGTAATATATATAGTAAATAAGAAGTAAAATAATATTTAAAGATTCACAAGGTTTACAGCTAACTTGTTTTTGAGAAGGTGTGAGGAAAGTTGAAGACTCAACATGGACTTGGTGAGAACATGCAAGACAGTAACCAGAGCTCAGGATCAGATCTTGGAGCTGTGAGTTTTCAGAAACCTAAAATAGAACAGCTTGGCTTCAATGCTGCTTTTTCCACTAAAAGCACCATCAATTAATGTTAAAGAGCATAAATGAATTTGAATGTTATGAATTACTGTATTTGACACATGCGGGTCCTGTACTGCATAATGAAGTGAAACAGGGGTCTATGGAGCTACCCATAGAGGGCAGCATTATATCACAGTATCTACTTATTTTCTGCTGAGTGAACTTCACAACACGCTTCATGAAAATGAGGACAAACTGAAGTCAGTGTGTCCTAGAAAGACCTTTCAGACAGAGCCAGCACCGAAAAATGCAACACAGAGGCAACACCAAAACACCTGGGGCATGTCCACAGTAAGTGGCTTTAATATGGAAAGCAATGTGTTTGATAATACAAATGCATTACAAAATGATCCCAGTTCTTCTTGATAGTTAGTCTGTAGTTTATTCTGCAGGTTTATGCTGTTTGTGAACATTTTTATTGTATGTAATGAAAAGAAAGAAAGATGAGTGATGAAAGCAATGCAAAAACAAATTTAAATTTTCACATTTTTATGATTTATCCTTCCAAATTAACAATCCAAGACTGAAAAATGAACTGAGGATTCTCTTCACATAAAAAAAAGAAACATCAAACAAACAAACCAAAACAAAACTCCCACTGTACTGTACCATACATGTACACTTGAATGGAGTCTCTTCTTCCATAAATATGAGCCTAGCTTGGTCCAGTAGACCTGAAACACCCTTAAAGAAGTAAGTGAATGGAAGAAGAATTGAAGAAGAGAAATGAAAATGCATCTGTCCCACACATGTGCCCTTGTGGAGGTGTTGGAGCACCTCATTCAGTCTTGATTTCCATACCTGTTTTCTCACACTCACAGCGATGATTAATGACAAAGAGCAAACTTGATTAGCATGAAAAGAGACCAGCTGTAACAAAGTAGGCCCGCTCTCCTACAGACTCTTCTCTTTCTGTTAACACACTTCATTTCAGAACACTAATGAACATGCCTCTGGACAGCATGAAAGGTATGATTAAGCAAGAGGTACCTCCTTCAGGCTCACAATGCGGCTCGTTCATGAGGCGGATATTTATGCAGAGTGGCGCTCTCAAGCTTTTGGAGAACTGAAAAGGGAGATGTTATAAAAAAAAATGCTTTTGGTGTTGCATAAAGAGAAACAGGGATTTGGAGCGCTTGTGGAGAACCATTAGAGAGATGGTGTCGGAATATAAATGCAAATTCTTTTTTTTTTTTTTTTTGGTAGGAAAAGGAGATCAAACTGAGCATATGGTGAATCAGTTAAAACAGTTTAGGATCTGTTGCATGGCTCAGTGATTAAACAAAATTCCTGCAAGCACAAAAACGCTGTACAAAAAAGGCATAAGAATGATACACCAGAGACATTAGTGCATCAATGAAACGTTTGCTAGCACACTTTTTTGCACAGGTAGCAGCAGTACTGATATTTAGTGTGGTGTAAGTTTCAAGGATTTTTTACAATCATTCAAAGGCCTAATTTAATACATTCAACTATAGGGATATGTTTTCTCAGGTCCTCCTCTTTACCATCATTAGACTGCTCAAAGCATCATCATCTCACTTGCCTGAACTTAACGTTTGTACTTTTCCTTAACCTGAAGTGTTACGGCACTGTTTTATAATACAGCACAGATTTCTATTTAGTGTTTACTGAACCTTTGCATTATTCTTATACATCAGCATAACTGCACCATTAATCTTGCACAAATAGCTCCTCAGGTACTGTTAGGATATACATAATTACATTTTCACAGCTCTGTGTATCTATTTATCTGCACAACTATATAAAAAAAATTCATGATTATATTATTTATATTCATATCTTATTTAATTCCTATGTTTTTACTTTTGTATTATTTGTATGCTACTGAAGCAGGTAAATGATCTTATCTCCACTACTGACAGTCCTCTCACTCACATTCAGTAAGTGCTTTGGTCAGGGTCAAGGTGGATCCAGGAACACTGGACATCAAGCAGGAATACGTCCTGGATGAGATTCCAGTCACCAAGTATTATATCATCTTAATACAGAAGAACATGAAACAATACATATAGACAGGTGAGGTAGTCTAAGTAAGGTTTTAGACCACCACAAGATCTAAGAACAGCTTCAACGTGGATTAGCACAGATTCTACAAGTGTCTAGAACAGTACTGGAGGGATGTTGGCACTGGTGCTGTGATGATGGCAGTAGCGTGCGAGGTCTACCTGTCTCCTGTAGGTGTGCAGTTGGGTTGACATCCAG
>JANDJT010000071.1:10786015-10809944 GCA_024331685.1 Stegophilus panzeri | reverse complement strand
ATATCTGAATATCTGAAGTGCAGTGATTTATAAATTCATGCTGTTTGAAAGTAAGTCAGCCCTGAAAGTGTTATAATGTCAACAACCTGTCTAGGTTATACTAGGTTTTATGTATACTTAACAACTAAATCACCAAAAGCTGAGAACTGACACTTATTGCAATAAGCTTTTATAAACATTTATATAGGTTTATGTCAGTTGTCTTAAAGGGTTTATGTTGACATCATGTAGTCCTATGAACACAAGGCTCAGGTGAAGTGCTACCACACATATATAATTGTTTGTTGTTTTATTTCCCCAGACAAGGGATTAATAGCAGTATCAGAAGCTATAGCAAACAGATACAATATACTAAAAGGCCAGATGGCGTTTACATACATTTTCAGAAAAAAACTTGCTATTAATATATCACAATGTAACAGCAACCATGGGATGCACTGCAATCTACAATTTGTTCCCAATTACATGTTATATGGCACATTAATTCCAATGTGCTTTGCTGAAAACAAACCAGGCCTGGTTTGGAAATTGTGAGTGGGAAAGGTGAAGAAACAGAGCGAGGCTTTTATGGTGTATCACACACAAATCTTAGATGGAAAATCAGCGGAGAGACACATTTGTTGAGTATCAATCTCTCAGTGAATCACTGTGTTTCAGTAGCAGTAATCGATTTCTTCATTGGCTAGAACAACAGCCGTTCTGCAGGGAATGTAAACCTGTGAAAGAAACAGGGAGGAATACAGAGTAAGACTCAAAGGCAGGAATTTAAGCACCTCTGAGACAAAATACTGCAGTTAAAAATGTGCCTCTGGTGCTATAGAGGATTTAGCAATTCAGGATCCTTTACAGCGCAGTGCTGTTGAATTCTTGAATCTGATTGGTCACAAGGTGTTGGTTAATTTTCTATAGCTGCAGCATGGGCAGTAAGGAAGATTGTAATTCAAATCACAGGTTTATATTAATGCACTTGTTCTAATTCGTTATTTGTTACACTGTTACAACTCATTTATAGGGACTTGGATTGAGGATACTCTACATAGTCTAAAGCCGGGGTGCACACTGCGTGATTTTTAATAGTCCTTTGCGACTGTTGCTTGTCAGACTGTACGAACTTGAGCCCTGCTGTAAGCCACGTCACACTGTAGGATATCAGTTGTCATTAATGTCAGACTGTACGACAGTCAAGACATGAAAAATGGACACATGCAAGAAGACTCGTACGGAGTAGGAGAAGCCACACTACAGGATTGTGCCTCAGATCTTCTGAAACTGCCAGAATTTAATCGGAGGAAAAATTTGATCGCAACAGCCATTAATCGTCTGTCGGTGAACACGTCACACTAGACATCAAAAGATACAGGTTTTGGCCTCGGATTATAGGAATCTTTTAGGATTCTCAAAATTCGTCTCAGACGACCAAATCGTGGCCAAAATCGTACAGTGTGAACCCGGCTTATGATTTTGGCTACGATTTGGTTTGAAAAAACAATCCTGAAATGACCTGTAATTTATTACTGCTCAACATTTACACACTATCCAGCACAGCAGATCCGTAGTGTAGCGACCGCCATTGTACAGCACACGCAAGCTCACATCTCACAGCGCTTAACTAAAACCAACAAACAGCAGCCTTTTTCCCGCCATCCAAAGGGTAGCTACCATAAACCACCATATATACGTACACTCCGTTTTCTACCGCAGATGGTCTGACTGTGGTCTGAATGCAGGCTGTGTGCTGTGCCGCACTCGCATATACAAAAGGATTTGTGTGTTGTGCTGGCAGTGACATAACCATACGTTAATTTTAGTGAGATGAAGAAATACACAATCTTAAATCACAATTGTTTCCCTGATCTGTACAATTAAACTGGTAAGTGTCACGTTCTCATGCATTTCATGTGAATGTCAGACAGCAATAGGAGTAGTGATGACAGAAATGAGTTATTTAATCATTTCAGGCACAATTTACTGTCAAACAATATTTCCCTATTAATAATGTTGCCATAAAACATCTTTACGACAGTTCCACTGAAAAAGATTAAAATAATTTAATAATAGGGGAAAATGACACCTTATATTATAAATCCTGAACTATTTTTCTTTTGCAGTAAACTCCAGGAGGCTACTTCACCAGTTCTCAGCTCCATATCTCTGTGCTTATAGTAGAACTAGCTGGTTAGTAGCCTTTAAACAGAAACAGGAAAAATTCTTCATCCCAATTAAGTAATCCTGTTTGTTTCTCATCACAGCAGCTGGTATTCATTGAAATGTGATTAAACAAAGGAATGTGTTCATTAAAAAAAAAAAAAAAAAAAAAAAAAAAAAAAATTATATTATAATCAGTATATTAAATGCTTTTATCTAATTGTGCATACACTTTAATAGTTTTTGTTAGCTCTTCTTTTTCCTGGAAACATCCTATTCTAATCTCAGTTCATGGGTTTATGGTGCTAGTTGAAAGAATATGTCAAATAAGTAAAAACAAAACAAAAACAAAAACAAAACCTTTGATTATAGCTCTTTCATTCTGGGTGTCACAAGAAGACTAATCTCACCCGGGCTGACTTTTGAGTTTAACACCCCGGACTAAGGCTTACAATAAATAGATAAAAATGCGATGTAACAAAGAAAAAAAATATAATCATGGATATCCTTACATATACATTCACCATATGTTTATTTAACTTTTAAGGAAGGAGTCTCCAGTGTCAGCCCTTTGTAATGGTCAATAAGCTTTCTGTGACGGTAGAGTCTTCACTTTGTGCTTCCTGATTGTTTGGTAAAATTAGCTGGTTTTTTTTTTTGTTTGCCTTATCAACTTCAGATGCGAGAAAAAAAGAGAGACTCGAGAGGGAATGACTGTTCATAGTTGTTAGAACATAAGTGAAACTTGTTTTGTGGCTGTGCCACAACATTAAATGTGCATATAAAACATACTTATAAGTGGTTAATAGTGCTTTAATAAATTAAAAATCGCAATTGTTGGCAAATTGCTGTAGGACAAAATTATAGTTATAGCATAATAATCCACTTCAGGGTGGAAACAGTGTTTCCGCTTCATGTCAGGCCGAATCACGTCACCCTGTTGGAGATTATCTTCCTATAACTCTGTGCTCCATCGTGTTTTATTCCTTCCTTCCTTTTTTTTTTTTTTTTTTTTAATTCAATGAGCGATATAACAAAACAGTCAAGACACAACATGAGGTATAACTGATATGTAAAAAAACAGGTCTTGAACAGCAGGATGGAGAAAAAATAGAAACATGATGTGAGTTGCTTCTGTTGGCTATTCCATCAATCATTACAGTGGTGGTGTATTTTGGGAGAAAACTGCCAAGTGCTGGACAGAAAAACATCTTGAGCCTCCAGCAATGTGGAGATTGTTGGTATTGCCTCAATATGACTTCTCTTTCAAACAAAGAATAAGAGAAAATGAGTGAAAATGCCTCGTAGCTCATGTTAACAGTTTAAGATCAGCTTTCTTTCTCACCCTGCTGGAATTTCATTTCACGTTCATTGGTCCTGTGAATTTCATTTTCAGTGTTCTACATATGCAAGGTTTGATGTGGAAAATTACTGTTTGCTTTGCATGAGAACAGCTGTTTCAGTTTTTCTGACAATGTGCAAATGTTCCCAATCAATACCTATTCACTTAAATCAAATTCATCTATGCTTTAATAGTGGCCTGTTACCTATGTTGCAGATTTTACCACTATTACTGTATGCCCTGCTAGTACGTCCACAGGCCAATCAGCATTGTCAAACATCATGTGTTTGCAGAAGAACAGTAATTATCTGACTCAGTCTACATGACCTATCCGACTGATTTCCTATTTTTCTTTCATATTGATGAGGGAGGACATTTGGGGAGCTTCTCACCTATTCCACACTGCATGTACTACAATGACATCTGAAGTTCAGTCCAAAAATAGGTTCTGCCTCAGCTGGATGAGTCACTTGGGGTCTGACACCCTGTAATTCTCCTTTAATGCTATTCCAAGAGAGTCACATGCACCTTCCTAGCCAGAATCCATTTAACATGCTAAAAAATGAAGCCAGTTTGGTAGAGCATCTCCCGCTGGAGTTACAGCCGTAACACACTAACACGATGCTGCATATCACACATTCCCATCTTGCCCACCCGTGAGCTTTCCCGCTTTATGACACCTAAGTTAACCAAGAGCAAACACTGGCAAACACACAAAGTTGACTCCACAGAGGCCAGAGGCATGTTTCAGTGCTTCTCTCCCCCACTGAATGCTTGCTGGTTCCCCCCGATGCTTCTGAGTGTTCGCTGGGCTCAGAATTCTGGCACAGGCAAGGCGCCACGGGAGCTGAACGAGCCAGCACTGCAACACTGACAACAGACAGTGGTGACTAATTAAACTGATTCAGCAGGGAAATGTGAAGCTGGAGCACGGCTGTTCAGAGAGTGTGAGAGAGAGAGAGAGAGAAAGAGAAAAAGATAGGAAGAATTGTTGCACCTGGCGAGACAAAAGCTACCACTGTGCAGGAAGTATACAATGTCAACAACATTTATTTTCCAGGGTGGAACAAAACAATGGTGACAAATAGCAAATTAATTGGAAAACAAAGAACACCACATATCCCTAATGTTATTACTGTACAGTGTCATACAAATGTTGATGAATGTTTCCCATGTTATGGAATTGTCAGGCTGGGGAATCTCAAAACGAGCTCTTCATATTGGCAGAAGTTTAGATCTGCCACAACTTCAGCAACGTCACATCTATGACTCCATTCAGATTTGAACACTTTTTTCATATAATCCGTTGGCATTACTGGCAGAAATCAATTCATTCAAAGTACTTTCAGAGATGGGAAGAGACTCGTAAGTCAAGGTTCTCTCTGACTATTTTGGAAAAACGTGAGTCAATGTTAAAACCGTGTTATTTACATACTGCTGAATATATGTGAAAAGAAATGTCAGAGTCTTATAATTCCAAGGTCTTGATTTGTAGTGTGAATGTTAAAATGTCTAGAACCCTTAAAAGGAGAAAAAAAATCCACTCAGTCAACTCTCACCAACAAATTCTGTTTTTACTTTGGTTACTGATTTCCTACATTACCCACAATGCTGTTTGACTACCTGCTGATAGTGGTGCCACAAGGATTCAGCCCTTGCTTCATCTCTACCTAAACAGAGAAATGCAGCAGTGCTTTAGTTCTTTAGTCCATTCAGCTCTCACTTCCTCATCTGTACACTCTGCTCAAACAGATCAGCTTCCAAAGCCTCAACTTTCACACTAATCATATTAATACCGCTGTCAACACCATTGTGCTTGTCATCTCATAGATCACTAGCTAGCTCAGCCGAGTCTTCGCTGTAACACCCTTAATTCTGTTCTCATTAATTTGACGAGGAACATTGCTGGAAAATGGTAAGTGAAAGAAGAAGCTCTTGCTCTTTTGATTTTAGGAGCTAACAGAAGATTTTTCTCCTATGAACCACCAATGTGACTAGAAATGTCCCAATGTGACGTTCAGAGCAGCAGACGACTGTTACTTTCTCATGGGAATGCTGAAAATACAGCACCAACCAACAAATTAGCACTAGAATCTCTAAAAACATAACATATATTAACAAAAAAAAAAATGCATAAAGCTTTAAAAGTTCCACGAATAACCCTACAGTTAAGGGTTTTCCTGTCAGAAAGGGTTCCAAGTGACTATCCAATAACTCTTTCTTCTGGGAGTTTAAAGCACCCCAAAACCCTTCACAGTTAAAAGTACTGTTACGTAAGACAAGTAAAATCTGTCATCCAAAGAGAAGGAGAGAAGGAAAGGGTGCTGCTTGAATTTTTCCTTCAATTTTGACTCTTTAAAAAGGTCATCTCATATATTAACAGCTTTAACTCGAGACTTGAGACTATGAGATATGGGCAAACGGTTTTTCCCTTCAGAAAGCCTTTCCTAAGACCTAACATGGCCTGGATCATGTATTATCCGACAAGGATTGTGTATGAGGTGCTCGGACACCTTACTGGTCTTTAGAATTCACTTTGGCACGCAAATATTCAACAAAAAACAAAAACTGTGTGATGTATACTGCACCAACGAGAGTAAAGCATCAGAAAGCATCTTTACTGTCTCATTCCGAACACATTACAAGCCTTTTAAAGTCACACAAAAAGGTAGGGAAAAAAAACTCAAGGAGGAAATTCAGTTCATGTCTCATGGCATCTCTGTAGCTCTTTGATTATGCTTTTGGAATCTCTCTGACTTGAATTCTGCGAAATGTTTGCTTCTGGAGGAGAGGCAGTAAAGCTTTGAGATGTACTGCTGCAGTGAGATGAATCAGTGCACGGACCTGCAACGCTAGCCGAGTTAAAATAAGCTTTTCCTGGCTCGGAGCACTAACCATTCACATTGTTACACAATTTATCCCTCTATCCATCCCTCGTTCCGTGAAGCCAGATACGCTTTATATGGATTTCCACACAGTGTCAGTAAAGACAAACTTCTCAAAGAAACTTTTGTGATTAAAAAATGAATATACATTTGAATATGCGCATTTTCAGGACGGAGAAAAGTGAAGGCTTGAGAATAAATGCGAATAAGGACCTACACGGGTTCAAAAGCCACAACTAAATTATGCAAAGATTCTTTAAGGAAAGCTTGAATATTAAAAACAGTTTGGATATTTAACAAAACAAGCCATATATAAGCTATCGAACGAACAGGAATGGGAACGCCTACAAAAACTTGTCAGAGGACAGAGAGAAAGTGGGAGTATTATACACTGTGAGCTTCGTGGCTTCATTAGGCCAAGAGATCGGCTCTACTGTATGAGCTGTTTTTTAGGTCAAGGCAAGAAAAGGTTAATCTATACACAAGTTCAAAGCACAACAGACACACACAGCTGTTGGAAAAGCAGTCGTTAATAAAGTGATGTAGTGAAATATTTTTGATACATAGAAATACATAACAGTTACAATTTCTACACGGCGAAATGCAAGGTCTCAATGTAGAGGATTCATCTGCATTCTGTAACGTGTAAGAAAGAAAACACGGCCGGGTTTGTTGTTATAGGAAAATAATTAACGATGTGGTGGTGTGATATTGCCCAAAGCAAAGTTTCCAATGACGGCATGTCCCAGTGTCCCAGCAATAACAGTGTTTTATTCCTCTTATACCACAGCAATATGCCAATTATTGCAAGTTTTACTTATTAAAATTGCATAAACGTATTATAGCTTATAAATCCAAATTAGTTACTGTTATGACTTACATTATACCAGCTATAAACAGTCACTGAAGTCTCCTTCCAAAATGGCTAAACATGCATCTCATCACAGAAACCTTCACAATAGCAATATCCCTGTGATGTTACTATAGAAATGATAACATATTAGAAGGAGCTCATAGACATGCACCTTGCTGCTATTTGTTTAGAAATGAATCAACACCAATCAATGACCAATCAGAACTGAGAATCCAACAGCACTGTGGTATAAAATCATAATCCAAATATTTGCAATTATGCAGCAATTAACTACACTATACCTCAGATCAGACACTGGGATTCAGACAGTCTATTTGTGAGCTTTTTAAGGGGAACGTATTTGTCTCCTGCTTTTGCTGTGCATTGCTCATTCAGCTACATCCCGTCACTTTAAGCATACGATGCATCAGCCTCCTCAACGCCTACAGATGGTAAATGAGAATCTATTGTCACTCAGTGAGAAGGGGGTAGGGGAGCTGATGGGCCCATTAAATGAGAAAGAAAGCAAAAAGGGACAGAAAAAGTTCTATGCAGACTCGCGCCGACTTCGAAGCTGTGGCCCTTAAATAAATCATGGAGAAAAATTGTGTGAATATAAAAGGGACATCTTGTCAGTACCTGTCAACAGACAGAATGATTAATTCCCATCATACTGAGGCATGCCAGAGACACGTCGATGGGAGATTCAGTATCTGACAGGAATTCCACGCTGCCTGTGTCTCGCTCCTGCGGCTCACTCATGGGATTCATATTAGCTGGGCTTGTTAAACTATACTTTGCATTTAGCTGAAACTGCTTGGTGAAAGATTGTGGTGTTTGAATTAATAAAAAGTTGGGAAGAAAGAAAAGAGAGAATGCATAATTTTGGGGCAGTGGGAAGGGGGCGGGGTTAAATGATGAAAGCTGTCTTAATACAGTTGAGAATTGCTGGCAAGATAAAAGTAGGGCTGCAGCTTGAGCGGAAAGAGTCCTGACCTAACATACTTCAAGTAAGTGCAAGAACGCGTTCGAACATTTACTGAGCAATTTCTTGCCAAATTAATTCAGTTTCAGAAGGGAAATGTTTATTTGTTGATCTTTCTTATATAATCAGACAACTAAAGAGCTTTCATTTTGGTAGGGCATTTTAGTAGGGGGAAAAAGTATTTTGAGTACATTAGCATATTGAAGTCACGGTTAGGAATCCCTTCCACGACAAACGCCTTTGGAATACAAGACCTCCCCAGTGAAAATGCAGCAGTGTATTTACCACATACCAGGCTCTCTATAAGGAAACCCAGAGCTAATAATGACGATGTTTTCCTGGCCTTTTTTGGGGAAACTAAAATAGAAGTGACACTGAAATGAAGATCCTGTGGCACATTAGTAGTAAGGGCATTTGAAGGTGCACTATATCGAGCTTAGGCTGTAGATCGATACTACTGATCATCACCGTCTAGTGAGGCACTATCAGTTTCAACTAGAAATAATATGACTACAATTTCTCTGTGGACTTTATTGGCACTGGTCATCTAATACATAATGCTAGTAATACATGTTCATGACCTCCAGAACATTGGAGAAAAAAAGAATCTTCAAGAGATCAGACAAATACTGGGCTTGACCTTGAGGCTTTGTACTTGAGCACACTGAATCGGAAATAAAACAAATATGAGGACAATTACGGAATGTCAGCTTTAGGGGTGTAATGGAAATGGGTATGACCTAAACTGAATGTTTTTTAAAATGAAATAAGCCTACCACTATGCTAGCAATGTCATCATGGTCTGTAAATTCTAATCACTCAAGTTCATATTTGATTTCAATTAGAGATGTGTACGGACTGGTTTTTTTTTTTGTTTTTTTTAATCCAGCCAACACTTAATAATTCAAACCACCATGATCGTGACCAGGCAGTTATTTAGGATGCATCACGCTGTGCTGGACATTAACTTGATACCACATGAATATAAAAACCTTCCACTCCTGCTGTGTATCCTTGCATCATCTGTACATGGCCAAAAAAAAAATCATCACTAAATGTTTAGAGTTTATTTTACATATTACATTTGCTTCTCCTTTAGGAAACATTTAGGTGTTTCTCAAAGAAGGCATGTTGATACCAGTCAATGCCTCAAATTATGAGACAGGAAAAATGATGTTTTTCATTATGCATTTCAATCAACTGAAGCCTGGGCCTTCCTGGCCAACTTTAATACACTCATCTTCAGTAACTGCTTTATCTTGGTCAGGGTGAAGGTGGATCCAGAGCTTACGCTGGGAACACTGGATTCAACGCATTAATACACTTTTGATGGGACTCAAGTCCATCACAGTGCATCATGCACAAACACAAGGGGAAATTTAACATAGCCAGTCCACCTACTGACATGTTTTTGAGCGGAGGGAAGAAAACGCAGGGAAAACATGTGAAATGCCACACATACAGTAACCCAAGCTCAGGATTGAACCAGAGTTCCAATCTGGCTCTGGGTTACTGGCCAGAAGGACAGAGGTTCACGCCACAGCACCGCCAATCTTCCACTGTTGGGCCCTTGAGCAAGGCCCTTAACAATATCTGCTCCAGGGTGCTGTATCATGGCTAACAAGCTGGGATATGTGAAAAAAGAATTTCACTGTGCTATAATGTATATGTGACAAATAAAGGCGACGACGACTTCTTCCCTCTCCCTCCTTCCCTGCACCTGTAGTGAGTGAGCCTTTAACCTCTTGCTGTTTATCAGTTTTGTGTAATGTAAAGTAGCTAAGCTGCTCTCTTCACACTCTTATGAACCTGCAAAGTATGATGAATTGGTGCTTGGAATAGTATTTTTTTGGACTACAAAATACTTAAACTTTTGGCTCTTGGACTCGTATCACCTGCATTTCCAACATGGTAATCAGGTATCTTGGGCAAGACACTGAACCTCAAGTTGCTCCCGAGGGCAAGTTAGCACCTTGCATAGCAGCTCTGCTACCATTGGTGTGTGAGTGTAAGTATGTGTGTGTGAATGGGTGAATGAGAACCACTGTAAAGCGCTTTGCAACTGCTAAGGTTAAAAAAAAAAGCACTATATAAGTGCAGATCAGACCATTCATGATCTTTATTTTATTTATTTATTTATTTTTTACTGTTTTATTCATGTTTCAACCCTACATCCTATGCACTTCGCAAGATAGGTTAACCTGCCCTCTTTACAGCCATCAGATTCATCCTCTTTACACCCATCTTTGTCTAAAACTCTATATGAATGTGTGACACTCAGTGCCCTCCACCATTCTCTCTCTGGTCTGTTCGGTTGGACACATGACTCCACAGCAAAACTTACTAATCGTAGGCCTTTTGCCAATAACAAATTAAACCATATAATTCCCAGAACTAACCCTCTGACTCCCCTATTTAAAAAATTGCACTGTTAAATAGCAGTTCTCTGTAAAGCTAATCTGCTTAATGGAATCACTCGCAGTGCTCTCGACAAGCTTTTACTGAAACCTGGCAAACAGCAAAATTACTTCCTAAAACTGTACCTGTTTACCCCCAAACCTATCAAAACCATGACTAAGGGGAAAAGGAGATGGCCTGGCTGTTGTTTATCATAAGAACCTAAAAATTATCGTCACTACCTCGGATTTATGAAAACTCATTTGTGCCCCTAGTTAATAAAGTCTACACTATATTTTCCTGTTGATTATGTTTGGTATTTAAACCCCTCGTGTGTCATTGTTCAGACACGAAGTATTGAATGTTTGCACCATACCAAGCCTTTGTCCTGTGTTCTCGTTTCTGTTTTTTTTTTATCTTGTTTCTAATTTCTCATTTTGCACTTTGTCTTGCCTGCTTTATGCCCGTTTGCCAATCGCCTGACCTTTGCCTATCTTTGTTTATGCTTTTTTGCCTTGCCCTTTGGATTACATGATCTTAATAATCTCTCATCCACACTTGCCTCCGCCCCAAGACTCAATTAGTTACAAATACATTTAATTTCTCTCTAATCAAGGCTAGTCAAATAATTTATTAGATAAAAAAAGCCAACTTCCCTCATAAATACTGTAGGTTAATGAGGACTGTAGGTTACAGTAGGTTTTAAAACAATCTAATAAGCCATTTACTATAACTGCTTGAAAAATGTGTCATATTCTTTAACCTTGGAGGTAGAGACTGAATAAGAAAGATGTCCATCAACTTGTTATACCATTACTGTTTAAATTTTTGCTTCTATCATCATGCTGTATAAACTAAATAACAAGACACTTCTTCAATTATTTCATGCATTTCCTGTCTGAATGGTATAACAAGCGCATGGCCTTTCAAGCAAGTGTGAAGACTTGCTGTTTGCTAGCCACCCTTGTAAGATCTGTGCTGCAGTTACTCCGGATAGATTTTCTGTGTTTGACCCTAGCTTGCTTGCCTTGCTACGTCTCTGTCTTGCCCTTTAACTTTGACGCTGATTCTGATTTTTGGTACTTGAACCCTGTCTTGTTGTTTGACTATGTTTATTGATCACAATTTAGAATCATATTGCTGTTGGGATTCACGCAGGCCGTTTTTTGACGTTGTATTTTGGAAAATAAACCTTCTGCACATTGATTCTAACTCCATCTCTGGCAGCTCTTAATACATACTGGGATAGGTGGAAAAACCTCAGATACGGTTCCCATTTTCTGCACTACTTACGTTATCTTAAAAGAAATTCTTCTGCACGAGAACATTTCTCTCAGGCTATACAATTTTACTACTAAGCCTAAGTTAAACATACAGCGTTATGTAATCTCAGTTTTAACAAAACCATGCAACTTTATTTAAACAAACTTGCCCAAGTCACATCTGTGCTAACTAACCTTGGCCACACTGCGCATCAAAGGATTCTATAATTTATGATTTGGCATTTCCATGGATTTAAGATCTTAAGAACTTTTAATTTGTCCTTCTGAAGACCCTTTAATGCTTAAGACCTGAGGCAATTGCCTGCCTTTCCTGGCTTGCAGCCTGTAGCTATGCATCTGGTGGGCTTACTGATAGCAAACAGTCTGGCAGACCACCGATAACCACAGTAGGGGGTGACTAGACTGTGGGAAAGGGAAAAAAAAAAAAAATTACCATCATGTCGAAAAATGGTTTAACAGGTCAAGAGAGATTATGCCTGCTGGAGAGGTGCTAAAGAGAACCACATGGAAAAGACCAGCAAGTGAGAGGCAGATTGATGTATACTAGAGTGATACCAAACCACATCTGCAGCTTGTCTGTGAAACATGGTGACATGATCATGTAAAGGAGCCAGTGGAAATGGATCACTTGTCTTTATGGATCACTTGTCTGGCAAGTGTCAAAAGCAGGATAAGGCAAACTACAGCCCATGCAGCACATTCTACCTGCCATTTAAAAATATTTATCATTTCCCAGTTTGCATGCTTCTATTTTCTCATATCAATATCAATTTTAGTCACCAGATAACCAGGTGCGAGGAATTTCTCTCTGTTGTGATGGAACTGACACCAAATTGAGTGGGATGAAGTAGCAGGATGTTAGTCACTGCACTGTTCAACAAAGAATGGACCATAAAACACTTTTTCCACAGAACACACAGAGCGTTAGGAACAAAGACTATATGGTTTAACTGTAAGAAAAGTATTGCAACATTTGAAGAAGTTTCTACTAAGCATGCCATCTATGCCAGCAATCTGTCACATTAGAAGCAGGCTAATAGAGCTTCCTAACGCGCTGCTAGTTTACAGGCTCAGCTAAATGTAATGTCCTTCACCCAGTGGCTACACAGCACAAAAATACGCTATTGGTAAACACAGCAAACTGTTCTCCGAAGAGGAGTTTTTGAAGGAGTATATGACAAAAAAAGGCACATCATCTTAGTAAGAAGGCATGTGGAAATCGAAGAAAATGCGTTTATCTTGCAAAACAGGTGTCAAGTCAAGGTAATCAGTGAAGGCTTGGATTTTGAGCTTGGCTTTTAAAAATGGAGAATTTTATTGAGCTTAATAAGTAATTGTCACAAGTACACCAAACTCTGGGAACTCCAACTGCCAAATCCCCTGTTCGTAGCCACATCCCTATCCCCGCTTTCCTCCACTCTTACTCGTGTTGTGGAATTTTCTTATTATGAAGTTTGTTAATATTTGTTGTTATGATTGTTATCTCTGTAATCACTGTTTTTATATGATGTATATTTCAATATATCACCTTCTAATAATTTTAGTACCTAACAAGGAGATTTAGAAACTCAAGTATGCTTTCTTTTCCACACATATGAATATTCATTCATTTGTAACCTATAAGAAATTGTTCTATTGTTCTCACTTCCCTATAAAAGAGGTAAACCTCCTCTGATCTGGGGCTCACTGCTACTGTAGTGCTGTAGTGCGATCTCCCTGCAGGGGAAGAATAAACTTCCCTCCATTTGATCTATAAGACTGTCTGCTGCAGTATATTTGGGGAATTGGGAAAATTCTCTAAAAACTTGCTCCAGTTCTCCAGTTTTCTGCTTATTCTCACTTAGATTCTGGACACTGCCTGGGCTGTAATTGTGGACTGTTTGTTGTGTTATAAGTTTGTGAAGATGTTTAAACTGCAGCCGTCTCTGCAAGTCTTGTCAATAGCCTCAATAGCCCCCCCCGAATAGTGTATTTCTTTCAGGTTATTGTTCACATTGCACTAATGAGGCTATGTTGTATTTTCAACTAAGCATGCTAACTGAAACAGCATTGGGAAATGACCTGCTGTACTATCTCAATATTTTATGTGGCTCTTGGATACAAAAGCGTCTTAACTGTTCAGATCCGAATAAAATCTCCAAAACCCAGGGCCAGATGTACTAAATTGTATCTTGTTGGTTATTTTTTTTTGGGCATATTTAGGCCACAGTCTGTGCAAAAAAACTTGCATGTTATGTACAAAACTGGCATACAAGCATAAAAAAAAACACTCGAAGCACCATACATGTGGTAATATACAAAATACCCCCCTCATCCCCCTATTTTTGGATCTGAGAAGTCAGCAAAAAAACGGCTTGTAACATGGGAAATATGGCTGATTATAAATGGTGTTCGATGTACTAAACTTTGGGCAACTAGCGTTTTGCATATTGTTTTGTCTGCTTCCCAATAAGGTGTAAATTAGCGCTATGTGTGTTTCTCTGAGTTTTAGGCAGTGTTGTCTGGTGCATGGCTTTTCTGCAGACTTTTGAACAGCCATCATCTTCTGCAGCTGAACGTGGAGGTTTTTACTGTCAGTATATGTTCTATGTAGTTATACATTTCATTTGGTCTAAATGCTCAGACAGTATTCAGTACATCACCCATTTTACAGGTTCTACAGTACATCATTGTACAGTATTGTAACTGGAAATATGTGTTGAAGGATTCAGGATTGGAGAATTGTGAATCAACAAACTTACCCAGGATATCTCATTCAGCACCATCATTCCACTACCCACAAGGAACTGCACTAGTTATTATACAACTGTAATCACACACATAAACCTCCTAGCACACAGTCTCTCACTTTCCAGCAAGACTCTCTAATGAAGTACAGAAAACTGTACAAACTAAAGCGTCAATGAAAACCTGACTCTCTTAAATCAGCAACGTAGAAGTGATTGGCTACAGTTTTATAAGTACATGTTTTCACTTTTCCACACTTGTTTCCATGTTCAAATAGGGGAAAAGAGCAGAGGAAGAGAAAAAGAAGGAGCGCTTGTGAAGTGGTAGATGAGGTGGGGGGGGGGGGTGGGGTGGGGGGTCATACATCAAAAGTCACCGGCTGGAAACAAGGGGTTTTTAAATTTTACACTATGAGCTTAATTTCAATCAGGATGCAGAGAGAGAGAGGAAGGTTGAGAGAGAGAGAGGGGAGAGAGATAGTGAGACAGAGAGAAAGATAGACAAAGAAAATGAAAGACAGAATAAGACAGCAAGAAAGAGAGAAAGACAGACAGAGAGACATGGAGAGAGAGACAGACAGACAGAGAGAAGAAGGAGAATGATAGACAGACAGGCAGAGAGAGACAAATTGAGATATGTGGAGAGAAAAAGACAGACAGAGTGAGAGAGATATAGTGAGACAGAAAGAGGGACTGAAAAAGACAGAGAGAAGGGAGAGAGAGATAGACAAAGAGAATGAGAAACATACAGACAGAGACAGAAGGAGACAGCAAGAGAGAGACAAACAGACAAAGAGACATGGAGAGAGAGAGAGAGAGAGAGACAGACAGAGAGAAGAAAGAGAAAGACAGAGACAGGGAGAGACACAAATTGGAAGATGTGGTGAGAAAGAGAGAGTGAGTGAGAGAGAGAGAGAGAGAAGGAGAGCGAGAGACAGAGTGAGAGTTAGAGCGGGAGTGGGGGAGAGAGAGGGAGAGAGAGAGAGAGAGAGAGAGAGAGAGTGTTCTCTATCTGGCTTAGTATTAATCACTAAGTTTCCCACATAACTGAGTCCCATACATCGGTACTGTAATAGATACATTATAATAAGACATAAAGGCATTATAATAAGGAATTGCTTTTTCCTGCATTTATACTAATGTTTCCAGCTTGTGGTGAAAAACTTGCGCCGAGTTGTGAAGTTTTAGCCAGTTTGCATGCGAAATGAGCCACCATCAGTACATGAGCTAAAATTAGAAATCTCTATGGCTTTGTGTCCTCGGATAGTTGTACAGTTTATATAATCAGTCTGGTGCAGGAAATGAAAAATCCTGTCATGTTGTTTGCATAAAACTATACCGTATGAATATTACATTAAGAAAAAGAGCTTTTACACGTTTTAACTCCAGCTCTCTCCTCTAATCTCGATCATTCTAAATAAATAAGTCAGAGATAAATAGAGCTAAGTAGATGAGAACACAGATAGACAGACAGATGGTGGGTGGGGGGGTGGGGTGTGTGTGTGTGTGTGTGTACCTGCATAGAGTTTGGACGCTCATTATAAGGAACAGGCTCAGTGAAGAATTCCGTGTTGTGGTCCAGTCGGCCATGGCCTCCATACTGAACCTCATCAGAGTCCAGCTTGATCTTATATCTGGAGCAGAGCTGGGTTAAGGAGCTCAAACAAGAGTTTAGACAAACGCAGAATCTCAGGAGTCTTCTCCTATTTGAATTAACGAGTGTTTCCATATAGGTATAAAATAGCTTCAAGCTGGAAATCACAACTACTTGTGCTAAAGGTCACAGAAAAAAAAAATGAGTCACAGCCAACTAAATATTGAAATAAATAAATAAACATCTTTAAAAACTGAACATTTGCTTTGGAGCATTTGAGATGTGCACTAATTGCCTACTCTCAGGAGAAGTCCACATTTCTCCTTAGAATGCAGTGCTGTGCCGCACATCAGTGCTGATTGCTTGGAGCTCCTGGGAGGCGATGACACAGCCGCGCCACATAAACACACGCTTCAAACCCGATGAGCCACCAGCCAGCCAATTCCAGGCAGAATTATTTATCCATTTCAATATATTAATAATGTATTGCATCAAAAACTGTTTCAAACAACACCAAACCCGCAAACACCATCTCGCTCACTGTCTGTGCTACACTCACTAAATTAAATATTAAAAAAAGTAATTGCTTAGACTCATGACCAGAATAATAAAAAAAATATCTTAGGCACAGGAAAATAGACTATAAAAGGATAAAAGAGTTACATGATGCTTTGAGTTAATAAAAAAGAAAGAAAAAAAAAGAGAAAGAAATGAGCTTCAGTGGGAAAATCTGAAGAACTTTTTCTAGCCTTGTACACTGAGCTGTGAGGACCGGACTGCAGGGAGAGAGATAAAGAGGTAGAAAGAGACAGATAATTAGAGTTCATCCCTCATGGGTTTTGAATTGAAAGAAAAACCAAAACTACAGTTTACAATTAAATTACAAAAAGTACAAATTATTAAAAGTAAAACGGTCATGCATCTTGTATAAAGACATCAATCCAAAATCATCAATATAAAGAAAAAAAAAAAAATCATCACCTGATCTGAAGAAGTTATAACAAATATTGTGTGGTTGGAAAAATGTGCAATTTTGTCCAGCATTATTATTTGTTATATTTTGATGTAATAATGAAGCAAATGAAATGTTTTGTTCTTATAAGTTACATTTCTTTATGTTGTTTAATTTGTCCAAAAGGTACGCAAACTTTTGCACTCTAAACTAGGTTTTCCTCCATTATGATTGAGATGCACATTAGAATATAAATACATCACATTGGTAGACCTTGTAGCAACAATGGAAGCAACATGGACTGGCCTGAATTATTCATTCTTTCATTTATTCATCGCCAGGAACCGCTTTATCCTGGTCAGAGCTTCGGTGAATCTGTAGCCTATTCTGGGAATACTGGGCGGGAGGCAGAAACACACACTGGATGAGACTGGCCTGTACTATTTTTGATCAAAATTATGTTGGATGTGAATGCTATATTTAAATAAATTACCATCAGAATGGGTAAGAGACTCAACTAAAATAAATAAATAAATAAATGGCTGGAGATTTCTTGTTTAACGTATCTATCTGTGATATCAGTATTGCAAATGACGAAGACATAACTGTGCAGCATTACACTTGACAAGTCTTCAGTTCAAAGTTTGCTGAGTAAAGCTTGCATGCTAGATATTAAATTAATCAAAAAATGATATGCTATTTATTTCTCTTGTCATTTTTGAATGCTGTCAGATTAATACATCTGAAAGTTGCACTGTGTTTTAAACAGGAAATAAAAGATGATGGGGCATGCTGTTAGAATCAGATAATCAATGACTGGGTGGCATGATGTCTTTAGGACCCAAAATTTCATTATTTTCCTATAACCGCATGTCTCGAACTGTTTTACTTATCTTATACTACAGCAACTTGCCAGTTACATTTAATATTGAGGAATGTCCATGGAACAAGTGTTATCACTTAAGTTATAGCAGCTAAAACAGTTGTTCCCACACCAGCCTCTCTTTTTCCTCTCTCTTGCTGTTAATAAGACAAACGTCATGTTACTGAGACACTACAAAGCCATCTGTCGTGAAAGCTTTGTGTTGGACGGAACAGTGTTGTCTCTAACTGGAACAAAGTGCTGACACTGAAGATTCCTTCCAAAAATGCTCAATAAACGTTTCCTTACAGAAAACATCACCATCCATCCAGTCATCATTCATAGCGCTTATCCTACACAGGGTCACCTGGAGCCTGGATGGGGTGCCAACCCAATGAAGGGCACAACTGCACACCCATTGATACACTATGGACAATCTGGAAATGCCAAATCAGCCTACAACGCATGTCTTTGTAATGGGGGAGGAAACCAGAGTACACGGAGGAAACCCATGGGGAGAACAACCCTGGATGTGCGAGACAAACATGCTAACCACTAAGCCACCATGCCCCTCACCATATTATACATAATCTGTTTATGTGAAAAGTCCACCATACTTACAAGTCCATGTGTAAGTTATCATAGAACCGCTAATGTATTACAATTAAGGTGCATTAAGGTGCATTAAGGTGCATTAAGATAAACCTGTGATTTTCCATCGTACAGTCAGAAACAAGTGTTTAACAGTACTGTGGTATAAAGTAAAATAGACCAAAAAAGGTTCTTTCATCAACTTGATTTGGATAGATGAGCGTAAACAACTCCACTGCTGGAACTCACAGAGGAAAATAAAATAAGTGCATCTGCTTGGATGAGTTTGTCTCCCTCTCTTTCTTGCTTTATCTCCCTGTTGTACCAAATGCACAGACAGCAGCTTGAATAATCACCTCCTTTCCCTACAAGCGAGCGTACAGGGTCGTGGTGTGATCCTTAAAGACCCCGTCTCCCACTCTGCCCCAGAGCTGGAGAGCGCTCGCCTTTTACTGTCTGCTTGTAGGCTTTGATAGCGATGATTAAAAGCGAAGTGCTGCTCTGTGCGTGGTTTCGGCAACAGAGGACGAGAGATGATGTGCCCTTCCTCTCCCTCTCCTCCCGATCCCATCAAGCTCCTGTTTGCTCTGAATTATCTCCCTGAAAGAGCAAACACTCTTTGATTGGATATTTTGGGTATATTGTCAGGGAGAGAAAGAGAAAGATGGGAGGGAGAGTAGCAGCAGCTCAATACACTGCAATAACTTTTTTGGGGATTAAAAATTTGACACTTCCTTTGATTTGTTAAGTCAAATATCAATATCAAAACTAATATGGGATGAATCATGCCTTATTACATCTCTCCAAATCCCCATGTTGCACTGTATTTTATAGCTAATGCTGAATTAATGAGAGTTCTTGGATCCCTAAAATAGCATCAATTCTTTCTTATTTGAGTTGACTATCCATCCATCCATCCATTTTCTATACTGCTTATCCTACACAGTACAATCACAGGGCACAATCGTACACACACACACTACGGACAATTTGGAAATGCCAATCAGCCTACAATGCATGTCTTTGGACTTGGGGAGGAAACTGGAGTACTTGGAGGAAACCCTTGAAGCACAGAACCGAAGGAAGGAACTGAATTCCCAACCCTGGAGATGCGAGGCAAACATGCTAGCCAATAAGCCACCGTGCCCCCCTTGAGTTGACTAATAGCTTCACAATCGATCACTCTAATCCATACATTTGATTCCCCCTACTGTCACTGATCCCTTTTTGATTTTTTTGCATGCAACATTCCTCCACATTCCATTGGTGTTAGAATGTTAAAATTAAGTGCTGAGGTTCCTACTGCCTCTGAAAGCCCTGATTATGAATCCTCATCTGTAAATCCCTTACAGACGCCCTCTTAAGGATCCCTGAGCCATGGAAGGATCATGGCACTACTGAGGTTGAATAATTTTGCAGTGTTCTGCCACTGCACTGCTAAAAAAAAAACCCCAAAAAACAACAACAACCAAAAACAACCCAACATGGCTATCTTTTGCATTTTACCACAGAAGCTATTGATAATAGTAAATCATAATCATAAAAAATAAATAAATAAATAAATAAAATTGACAGAGCCTTTACTAATTGCTGCCTATAAATGTGAAACTGTATTAGTTCTACTGATACTGCTTATTACACCAAATTTATGAACCGTATCCAAAGTAAGTGGCCAACCTCTCGGTCTTAGTTTTAACCTTCACTCAAGAAGCACCAGACTGCAATATTAGCTTCTTCAGGCAGTTAATAGTATTATTGAAGGCTGTTAAGAGTATTTGATGTTGAAGCTACAGAGGAGAGAGTCAGATGGGGAGGCAACAAAAAGGAAAATGCTGGCTTGCAGAACAGCACTGCTCTCTGCGATTCTTCCAGAAATGCCTGCTGAGACCTAAAGACAACTCCGCTGAGAAAAATACAGTGAGACAGTGATGAAACCTTGGGATATATAAAAAGAAAAGAAAAGATTCATGCACTGTTCTGTATCTTATTTGCATGAAACCATCAAGGTCCAAAGCACCTGCAGTCTGCATGGAAAAAGTCAGTGTGTGTGAGAGTGTGCATGGCTTGAGTATCTCCATAAAAGAAAGCATTCCAACTAGATCATTCAGTGTTTCCAGGTAAACGTATCTGTACTGCTGGTGCAGTAGTGTACAACACAGTTGTTCAGGCAATCCAAGGGTTTTAGTAATTATGTTTGTATTTGATCGTAGAGATGCCGAGCTCTACAGCCAGACCCAGCCACCTCTGAATTACTGTAATTTATAGAGGCTTACTGAAGAATGTAATGACTGCACAAATAGTCTAATTGGTCTGGGGAAGGAAGAAAAAAAAAAAAGAAAAAAAAAAAAAAAAAAAAAAAAAAAAACTAGTCGGAGGTTTCAAGGATCCTGATTCTAACCAACTGAAAAAAGGCCACTGATAATAATGACAGCAGATGAGACTAGAATTCTCTGCACATGTGTAGTGCGAGTAAAGGCAGTCTGAGAAAACGTGATGAACAGGTATTGAGTTGCCGACATCTTGAATTCCACAAAAAACAATTTTGTCTGTGGGATGAAGGGGAAGCAAGATGATGTGTGATAACCTCTAGTGTGAAAAGTGTGAAAATGTGCATTCATCTCTAATTCTACTTGGTTATCATCCATCAATTGAACACCACAAAACACTCAGCAATGAAGTGCTGGTCATATTCTGCCAAAATATAACGTTTTATTCAGATGCCTCAACGAGTAACATGAAGAAAAAAAATATATGATGATGTGTGCTGTCATAGGAAAATAATCAATGGTAGGGTGATGTGATACAGGTTGACATGAAGTCATAATGCTTAAAGTTACAATCTTATCTCTGACTGGTACAAAGCACTGACAGTGGTGACCACAAATGCTAAAAAACGTCACCATATCAACAAATTCTCGCATTTATAAAAAACTTTAAAAAAAAAAAAAAAAAAAGCGTATGTGGATTCCAAGCACATTCAAGTCCATGTATAAGCTGTTACTATAGAATTGATAATCTATTAGAACAAGCACATAATATAAACCAATATAAACTTAATATCTTACATTCAGAGCTGTGACATCTTCTGACCAATCAGATCCAAGAATTCAACAGCTCTGTGTATAAGAAAGCAATAGCACAAAAGCAAGAGTGCTGTTATACTGAATATCAGCACAGCTGTGAAATGACCATAGGCAGGGTGCAGTCGCAGCTGATATTCTGCTCATATTCAATACAACAGCATGGTGTACTGAGATATACAACATGTAGTATGATATATACACAACATATATTATACATAAAAGTATATACAACTACAAGTGTGATATTGCTTTTATACTACAGGACAGTTCTAGAAACAAGAAATTAATATTGACTAACTGGTATTTCAAACACAATATGGTCAAATATTTTGTGTATTTTTGCTCCACCAGCTAAAAGATTTCCAAAGAAACAACAGCTGGTTAGAGCATTGCCTGTTGCCATGCAACACACAGACTGACTGACATACCATAGAAAGTAAAGTAATGGTTTCAGTTTAACAAACTATTGCTAGGATTGGAATTTTAAGCAGCACACACAGATAATAGGATTGATACAAACAGTGAAATGTCCCAGTGCACTCTGAAAGCTGCTCCTCCAATCAAATTAGCTTTCATAGGGGGATCTCAATAATTCTATCCGTAACCACCAAAATCTTCACTGATGGACTATAAACGATGACCTGTATCTAAACATAACCGTTTCTTATAGTTATATATGCACCATCGCTAATATTTGGCCTTTGTAAAACATTCATAAGCAAAAAAATGTCAAAACCTGTATGCTATATGTAGTATATGACTTTACATAGAAGAGTGAGTTCAAATATCTTTCAGATATTGTTGTATTTAGACTGTCACGTATTGTTACTGTAACTTTTTATCCTTATTTTTCCTATAAACACATACATGAAGCATTAAGATGAATATTACATATTTCCATTCCCATTTCAATCATTCAGCTGACATACGGGCTTCAGAATGAAGTGAAGCTGTAGAACGTGTACATTATTGCTTCATATCCATGGGGAAATAATGCTGACATATGGACTTAGATAAGTGAATTAGCCACAAGAGCATTAGTGAGGTCAGGCACTGATGTTGGGTGAGGAGGCCTGGCATTCAATCAGTTCATCCCAAATGTGTTCGGTGGGGTTGAGGTCAGGGCTCTTGAGTTCTACCACTCCAGCCTTGGCAAACCATGTCTTCATGGACCTCGCTTTGTGCACAGGGGCACTGTCATGCTGGAACAGGTTTGGGATCCTTAGTTCCAATGAAGAGAACTTGTAATGCTACAGAATACAAAGACTTCCTAAACAACTGTGTGCTAACAACTGTGTGGCAACAGTTTGGGGAAGAACCACATACTGAATGTGATTGTCAGGTGTCCGCAAACCCTTAGCCATATAGTGTATATACTGTACACTTCCCAAAAGGTAAGAACACAGATCACACTTCATAGATACCTCAAAGCTTCCTGAATGTGCTTCTAGTATGCATGGAAGCTCTGCTACCATTGGTGTGCGAGTGTCTGTGTGTGAATGGGTGAATGAGAGCCAGTGTAAAGCGCTTTGGAACCGCTAAGGTTAAAAAACCGCTATATGAGTGCAGACCATATACCATTCTATTAAAGACAAATCATTATTACTATATTCTACATGATAAAAAGAAACAAATTACAGTTTAAAACAGTTTATGCATTCTCTTTTTTCATATAAAGACAAAGTAAACTTGAAGTGAATGTCACCTCCCACAAATCCTCCAGCACTGCTTCATGGAAGATTTACACAATGCTTGTGAATGTGTTATGAAGACCCAATGTAGATAACCTCCAAATAAAGTGTTCCTTCATACAAGCTTATGAACTCAAACAATCACATTACTCTCAACTGCTTCCTAACACACACACACACAATAGTGACGTTAATCAAATGTAATACACTGTCCATAAAACAGTCAGACAACCGTTTCCTGATGTGAGCCATGTTGCTGATTTTTTGCCCGGGGGCCTGGTAGCTGATATGGCTGAATTATTTGGAGAAGTATATAGGTAAACGTGCCTGACAGATAATAAAAGAAGAATGACCCGACACCAGTGCAGCATCCTGCTGGCCTATCAAAAGCACAACAATCTTGACAGGTAGCACTTTCATGACAAAACCCAACTGGGAATTATGAGTCTCCAATCAGGTGGATGGATTTAAGACATCAAGAATGCGCCCATTGAGAGAAGGCGAGAGAAAAGAAAAGAAAAAAAAAAAGAAAAAAAAAAG
>JANDJT010000071.1:10763633-10777225 GCA_024331685.1 Stegophilus panzeri | reverse complement strand
GCTCTAAAATCTCCTGGTAGATGCTGCATTGACTCTCGACTTGAGAAAACACAGTGGACCAACACCAGCAGATGACAAGGCACCTCAAATCATCAATGACTGTGGAAATTTCACACTGGACTTCAAGCAACTTGGATTCTGTGCCTCCAAGAGCTCATTAGAGCTCTTCTCAGGTCGAGATTTCTGTATTATAAATTCTATAATCTAATATTTTGAGATACTGGATTTTTGATTGCCATGAGCTGTAAGCCGTAATCATCAAGATTAAAAAAAAAAAAAAAGACTTGGAATACTTTACTTTATGACTAGAATATATGAAAGTTCCACTTTTTGAATTAAATTACAGAAAAAAACTAACTTTTCCACAATATTAAAATTTTCTGAGATGCACCTGTATTCTTCTGAAAATGAATTATTAAAGGGTCCCATACTTTGTGAAATTTTTTGGTTGATCCCTGAACAGTGAACACTGCCATTATTGGGTTAGGTTGGATTCTTAAGTCAAAAACTACATTTAAACAATCAAAAACTGAGAACCAAAATCCTTTCAGTTTGGGTTAAATCTTTCACATGGGTTAAATCTGCCTTATCAGCACTGCAACGATCACATGTTTCACCCATATTGGGGTATAGTTCAGCCAATTTAATCTTACTGTAATGGATACGATAGAGAATTTTCAACTGAATCAGACTGAGTCATGCACAACATGAGGTTCCATTCACGCGGTTAATAGCTTTATTCCAAGTGTCCTCAGATATGTCAATTCCTAGCTCTCCTACCCATTCTGCTTTTATCTTTTCTATTGATATATCTTGGAGCGACATAATTAGGTTGTATATATTTGAAATGAGGCCCTTAAGGTATAGAGGGACCTGTAAAACAGAATCCAATCGTGATTCTGGGGGCAACTGAGGGAATACAGAGCACTGAGCTTGGATGAAGTGACAGACTTGAAGATATCGGAAAAAAAACTGGATTTTGGATTGGATTTTTTGGCAAGATCACTGTAAGCAGCGAAGACATTATCAATAAAAAAACAACACTACATTTAACCAAGCCTAGGCCTTGCCATGGCTTAAAAGTAGAGTCTAGTTTAGTCACTGGAAAAAGATGATGGTTTCATATGGGATTTAGTACAGAAAAGTCAGTAAGCTGAAATGCGGGGCTGAACTGATTGTGTATTTTGAGAGTCAAAATTACTACTGGGGAACTGTGATGGCGAGAATGGTGATTTCATTGTGATCAGTACAGAAAGAGATGTCTTACACGATTTATCCTCTGCTACACACACACACCAGTCTGTATTTGGATATTGGAACCAATAAACTATTTTTTGTAAGTTTGCTGCCCAGTAGTAGTTTATTAATTTGGGTGTGCCAACCCTCCATCTTTTTTTTTTTTTGTCTCTCAAGAAACTCTTATTCTTGGCTTTTTGCTCCCCACAATATAAAAAGAAGACAGCAAACAATTTATTTAAAAAAGGCCTTTGACGAAAAGATTGGAAGACTGAAACAAACACAACAGTCTGGGAAGCACTATTGATTAACAATAGATTTTTCCAGCTAGAGATAGATGTATAGCACTCCATTGTTGGAAATCGGATTCAAGTTTTTTAATTATAGGACTGTAATTGGCTGTGAACAGACCTGAATAAGAATGAGTGATATTAATTCCTAAGTATCTGAATCCCGCTTTTGATATGCAAAAAGGCAGGTCTTTCTCCTTTATCTGATCTGCTTTATAATTAACAGGGAAGCAATGAATAAATAAATAAATACCCATAATCTTTTAGTATTTTCACAACATCAGGGACACATGATAATGGGTCAGATAAATATAATAAGAGATCATCGGCGTATAAGGAAACTATATACTCGATGGACTGTGAAGATCCAAGTCTTGAGGACAGCGGCTCTACAGCCAAACTAAATAGCAAAGGGCTGAGGGGACAATCTTGCCATGTACCCCTGGAAAGAGAAAAATATTGTGAACATATCTTATTTGTGACTACAGGCGCTTTTGAGTAGGAGGAAAGCAAGCGAATCCAGGAGATACATTTTGGGCCAAATCCAAATTTGTCCAATACCGCAAATAAGTAATTCCATTCAATTCTATCAAATGGTTTCTCCACGTCTAGAGAAATTATGGCCTAAAGACCACTTTCAGAAGAAGGAGAATTTCTGAATTTCAATTTCTGAATGTTAATGAAGGAGTGTACCACAAAAGTTGTGTTTAGCCTCCAAACAGGCCACCCTGGATAATTATATGAAAAACAGAGAATTAAGGGGGCGTGGTCTGATTCAACAATAGCTGAATATTCTACATTTTTGACTGAGTCTGGGGAACATGTGAAAAAGAAGAGAACTCTTATTTTATCTGGAATTTTAAATAAAAATCTCCATGGATCCACACAGCCAATCTGAGTCATACAGCCTAAAAGAGTTCGAGACATTTTCAAGAGGGGGAGAGTTTTGGGGTTTGAATGGTCCATGGTTGTATCTAGCACACAGTTCAGATCCCCACCAAATATAAGGTGATAAATGTTTAAGTCTGGTAGCAAGGAGAATATCTTTTTAACAAAGTTAACATCATCCCAATTGGGAGCGTACACACTGACTAATACTACTGGAGTATTGAAAAGTTGACCTTATACAATAACATACCGTCCTTGGGGATCTGAAATTGTTCCAGATGTCGTAAAAAGCATTTTTTAATGGATTATTATAGCTGTACCGATAACCTATGGTTAAAATTAGAATGGTAGACCTGCCCCACCCAAGATTTTCTAAGACGGTTATGATCGTCTGTGCGCAAGAGTGTTTCTTGTAAAAAGGCTATTTCTGTGTTTAATCTTTTTAAATGGGTAAATATGAGAGTTCTCCTCACTGGTCAATTTAAACCTCTGACGTTCCAACTAACAAAGCGTACTGCTGACCCTCCCGTACCTCTTATTTTATTACCAGTACCTACCATTATTATTCATTGTAAATAATTTGTCCATAATGCCCCCCCCATAAAGTCCCATAAATAGATAAATGGAGGGGGAAGAAAAGGAGGAAGTAGAAGGGAAGAGAAAAAAAAAAAGAAACCCCTGGCAGACGGTAAAACGCTACAACAGATAGAAACTATAATACACTCTAGATCTGTCCAACGAACAAAAACAAACCGAAGCTCCCAACTATCACACAGCTTCTGATGGTCCATGACCTTACGTTCTTTTTCCACAGGGCCACTCAAAATATTTAAACAGGTACGGCCAGGCAGAAAATATAAACTCCACTACAGGTCATGGCTTTTCTGAAGTTCACATTGTTGCCATATAAAGAGTCATTCACATGTAGCAACTCATTTATCTTAAAACTGCTGAGCTTCATAGGGTGTGTTGAAGAGAAGTGTTTCATCATCACAACGAACTTGTAGCCGTGCTTGGTGAAGCAACTAGAAACGAATTCCCTTCTGGTAAAGCAACTGTTTGACGTTTTTAAAGGCAGCATGTTTTCTGGCGAGATTGAAAGAGATGTCTGGATAAAACCTCAAAGCAGATCCGTTGTATTTTGCCTCATGTTGTCTGGCCCACCTTAGTGCGCTTTCCTTCTCCTGGAATCTGTGGAAACATACAACTAATGGACGAGGAAGTCGTCCATCCTGTGGTGTCTTGCCCAGAGCTCGATGTAAGTGTTCCAGTTCAGGAAGTTTTTTTAAAAAACTTCTTGACTCATAACTTCCATTAGCATCTCGGGCACAAACGTAGTTATAGGATGGCCTTTCTCACAGTTCTCTGGAACATTCAAGATACTGAGCTCTCCGCCACCAATTTTACAAGTCGTCAACTCAATCTAAGAGTGTCGCATTTCGTGCCTGCAGAGTTTTCATCCTAGTTTCGGCAGCAACAAGTGTGCTGAAATTATCACCCGCCAGCAACTCCATTGCACACAAGCGAGACTGGAAACCCGGTGCCGTCTCCGTTACTGCATTCACGGATGCTTGAAGTGGAACAATCAAGTCTTTGGTCAGAGCAGAAATATATTCCTATTTAGCTGACTCCCAGAAACAACATGCATGTGTGAGGAGGCTTCTTCTGACTTTCCTGAGCTAGCCATCGTGGCTAACTTGCTAGCTATGCTGGTTCGTGTTGTCGGCAGGGCATTTGCTACTGATTTGCTTTTACTCATCTTGTTATATCAATGCAATTGTAGCAAGCTCACATTAACACCTAAAAGAATGAATTAAATACCTTGAACGGCACTGTTAACGCATATATTATCAAAAAATACCGGGAGCTCTGTTGGCACGCGTCTTGCCCTCACATCGGCAAACCAGAAGCCATAATTAAACATTTCAATGGGGCGCTTATTTACGTTCACAATTCTTGCATTTGGCAAATACCCTTACCCAGGACAACTTACAGAAGTGCTTTGAAGTCACTATCAATAAGTACATCTTCAAACTGGTTCACTAGGTCAGGGACTAAGCATACTATCAGTCTTAAAATGCTGTTAGGGAGGTTAGTATAGTATGAAAACACACAAGACCACACAAGAATTAATGAAGAGCTAGGTCTTTAGTCATCTAGACATCTAGGTTAATTCAACAACCTAGGTGCCAGAACAGAAAACAGTTTTGATGCTTGCTTTCCTTGTACCCTGAGGGATGGTGGGACCATTTGAGCAGTGCTAGAGGATTGGAGTGAGCGTGGTGCAGTGCAGGGTGTGATAAAGCTTTAAGGTAGGTGGGTGCTGGTCCATTTCTGCTGTAGGCAAGCATCAGTGTTTTAAATCTGATGCAGGCAGCTACAGGAAGCCAGTGGAGTGAGCGTAGAGATGGGTGGTGTGGGAGAAATTTGAAAGGTTGAAAACAAGTCATACGGCTGCATTTTAGATCAGTTGCCGAGGTTAAACGACAAGCAGAGGCAGACCTGCCAGGAGCGAGTTTTAGTCTCAGTCTCGAAATGACAAGGGACTGAACAAGCACCTGAGTGGCTTGATAAGCCACAAGATACAAATAGACGATTTCTTCTGATGTTGCAAAGGATACATTGGCATGGTCGTGACAGTTTAGCAGTGTGACAGGAAAAGGACAGTTGATTGTCCATGGGTACCCCAAATTTGCATGCAGTGACAGATGGTGTGGTCTGAGAGTTTCTCAGGATCTTGTCATCTCCCTGGACATCTCCTGGGATGAACAGCAGTTCAGTTTTGCTGGCATTAAGTTTCAGCCGATGAGCTGCCATCCATGATGAGATGTCTGCTAAACACGCTGAGATCCAAGCAGAAACATGAGTGTCTTAGGGAAGAAAGGAGAGGATGAGTTGAGTGTCATCAGCATAGCAGTGGTATGAAAACCCATGTGAGGATATGACTTCATCAAGAGATCAAATACAGAGGGAGAACAGAAGAGGGCCAAGTACTAAGCCTTGTGGGACACCAGTGGAGAGTCTGTAAGAAGCAGATGTAGATCCCTTCCATGTCACCTGATATGACAGGCCTCCAGGTAGGAAGCAAACCACTGCCATGCTGTGCCACAAATTCCAAGTGTCATGAGGATGGATAATAGTCTTCTTGTTGACTGTGTCAAATGCTGCTCAGTGGTCGACAAGAATGAGGACTGATGACAGTTTGGCTGTCTAGTAGCATGGAGTTTCTCAGAGAAGAAAAATGTATCAGAGAAAGAGAAGGGGAATCCTGAATGTGCAGTGTAGGTTTGGCAGAATTTTTTCAATCTTCTTAACAAAAGGGTGTCAGAATCATCAGTCAGGGAGGATGGTGAAGGGGGAGTTGGAGTGTTAAAAAGTGAAGAAAAAGATGTTGTGAGGATCTTGTGCAGAAGATTCCTTGTAAAAAGGTGGTCTTAGCAGAAGTCACATCTGATGTGAGTGAGTGCGGTATGAGACGAGATCAGTATCAAATTGTGATTTCCTCCAATTTCTCTCTGCTGCTCTTAATTTTCTCTGATTGCTGTGCAACACACCCAACAGTTCAGAAGAGGTCCATAGATGAGGAAAGTGAAGAGAGGAAAGTGTGGGTGGATAATTCCAACGGTAGAGAGGAACAGGAGTCAGGGTCGGGAAAGGATTATAGGGTGTAGGAAGCTACAGAGGAAGGGGAGTGCAGGTTTTGCGAGTGGGAGAGAGGTATTGATAGCTGATGTTAGGCAGGTCAGGGAGGGTGATGGTGAATGATACCAAGTGATGATCAAAGATGTGGATGGTAGCACTGATGTCTGTAGCTGGAGAGGGTCTTAGCTGCATGTAGTTCTGGTTTTATACCATAGATTTCACAAAAGTTTCATAAAATGGCCGTTTAGATGGTGCAATAAAGCAGTTGCCTATGTTGTCTATGACAAGAACCTGTCGTGTTTATAAATCTGAAAATGAAAAAAGAGCATATTTTCTTGCTGATGCATTGAGCAGCAGTTGCGATCCACACTTCACCAAGGCCCCAAGGTCATATCTGTATCATGGATCATACAGGGATGCAGTACTGAATCAATTCCATGGTCTTGCTCTTAAATCTCACCTATTCAGTGCCATGCTCTCTGTTTGGATGATCCCATTACTGAAGACTGACTGAGTGAGTGAGCCACAGACAGCTGAAAGACACGCTTTTTCCTATTTTTCGTCTTCACGTCTCTGCACTGCTCTAAAACGAGTCACCGGGGTGGAATACGGGACGAGACCTGAGTCGGTGTATCTTGCAATGCTGATGACTTAATGTGGCTCTCTGTATGCAGTGCCGGGTTACGAATCTAAAAGCTACCGAGTTTTGGTGGGTTAGGAACGTGGAAGTGAAATAAATAAAACGATTAAAAGGCCATCTGGTTTGTTTGGGCCATGAAATTGATTTTGCTGAGAGAAGTGAATGAAGTATCATGTGCACTGGTGTCAATGACTGAGTGTGATACAGTGAGAGAGAGAAAAAAAAATGATATGGTGAGAAAGCGAGCAAGTGGGAGAGAACAGGAGATCCAGGAACACCTGGGATTTATGAACAGTGTGAGAGAAATTATTGCATTGTATCATATAAAAACAGAATATATTGGAATACGTTGCAGATATATTGCTCAATATAAATGGAACATACTGTTATACTGTTTAATATATTGTATTTTCCGCATGAATATTTTTACCCCACAATAAAAAGGAAGGAAAAAGATAAAAATGATACTTCTCAGACAGAGGTATAAAGGGAAATGTGCCTCTCACCGGTGGTGCAGCGAGCCAGCCATACTTGTCCTCTGTGCGGTTCATGTCCCGGTCGAAGATGTACAGTTGGCAGTAGCGCAGGTGATCTGTGTCCACCAGGTTAAACTGCCGACGTGCATAGTGGTAGCTCTCGTTATTCCCAACACGTGGGAAGTCCAGCCACTCCGGATGACCAAATTCATTACCTATAAACAGCAGGAGATGTTGAAGTCAGGAGAAGTTCACATAAAAGTAAAAGTACATGTACAAATCGCACGTTTCGTTCATTGTAAAGACTATTCACATAGACAGATCACTTGGCAGTGTTAATTTTGTTACTAAAAATCTGTGATGGCTTTCTCTCCTCTAGAAACAAAATGCATATAGTAGGGTCTGTTTTATTAGGTTAGTATAATATGTACTAGCTAGAACTAGTATGCCAGATGACACCACACCAAAGTCACTGAAAGTAATTTACTTTTTAAGTGTATGTAAAGTAATAAATGTGCTCACTTCCAAAGGAAGGAGCAGCAGCATTTAAGAGCAGTCATAACCATATGACCAGAGTCACAGAACCAGAATAATTAGCCAATTATTACATTTGTTATATTACAGAACGACATTGTATTTTTATTTGTTTATAGTTACTTTTAATGTTACTGCTATCATTATATCAGTCATAGTTCATAGTTAATAAGACAAAAGAGGCAGCTTGCCAAAAAGAAAGAAAGAAAACAACAACAAAAGAAACAAACAAAAAAAAACTAAATGCAAAGCCCTCTGTCCTCGCCACAGAGTCCTCGGTCCTAATTAATTAATTAATTTATTTATTAATTCTATCTATCTATCTATCTATCTATCTATCTAATGTAAACCTTGCAGCTGGAACTACTTTCAGAGCTCGTGGTAGAGAAAATTAATCCACACCTTCTGACCAGTCAGAATCAAGAATTCAACAGTGCTGTGGTATAAAAGGAATTAAAACTATAACCTTGAGTATGCATTGACTGTTTAGCTTTTGCTAGCAAAAAAATACTGTAATTTTTCAGTGTAAAACAACTCAATGAAAGCATATGGGCTAAGTGCAGGAGTTTTATTATGGATGACAAGGACAGATTGTAATCTATATAACAGTCCAGGTCAAATCCACGAAACGGCCTGAACACAGTGAACAAATGCATAGACCATACACAGTTAAAATACAAAACCAGTCCAAGATTCCAAATACCAAGCAATCCAGCAGGACTGAAGGCAAGACTTCGAAAAGTGTGAGTGGGAAAACTAATCTTTTGTCATCAGTTGTTATCTAAACCCAAACTCAAACTAACAATTTCCAAACTGACTAAAATATGAATAAAGCTATAAGCTACTAGGCCTAAAACCCAAGCCAACTTTCCTGTAAAAAGGCTTACCCATGCTCATAATGTGACAGGTTAGAAAACGTGACTCACAGCACCTCACCACAAAACACTTTTTTTCCTAAACAACAATCTCAAACCTGCTGACTCAGGATGCATCCATTATAAATCAAAGGAGACGGACGTGTGTATCATCTGAATCTGTGCTTTTAGCGTTATGCAATTAGTTTTCGAATGCTTAATTTATTCAGTGATTTCTGTTTCAAATATTTTAGGGACAAAAAGAGAGGAGAAAAAAAACAGCACAGGAGCGCAATACAAAAAAAAAAGAGAAAAGTATGAAAGAATGATACTGGATTATGAAAAGTGACCTTGAAGGGGAAGGGGAGGGAGGTTTAGAAATACAATAAAACAGCTTGTCTTTTGAGACACTTGATTGAGTCTCCTATCGCAAAAAGTATAAGTGCAATAACAGCTACTAATGCTGGAGTTTTTCAAATGCCATTTTAAAGATATAACATCATCTTATGAATCATCTTATATTTAATCCACCTCTGCCTTTATTTTGTCTGGTCAATTTAAACTCTCAGTCATAGCTGTATGTGCAAACTGATTCTTTTCATTAGAGTTTCGAACGCTGTATAATTTGTATTAGCTGAACATAACCCAACAGCATTAACATTGTAATCCTGGCTGTACTGCTGTGGGATACAGAACTTTCTAGTGCTGGCCTTGGAGACGATGACAGTGGAGAGCGGGGAGGAGATCACCGGGGAGGGCTGCAGAGGAGGACAGGAATACATTTTCACCCGGAGCGTGAACAGAGGAATAAAAGCGAAAGAGAAAGCGTGAGGCGACAGGCTCGTTGAGCGGTGTGATGAGATAATGAATCCGTCATCAGCTGACAAGACAACATCATAAAACAACAGTCGGATAATTGAATTCTGAGGGGGCGAGGAGGAGCTCTGACGAGCGAGAGAATGGGAGCAAAACAATGGTGATGAAGTGTGCTGTTTATTCAGAGCGATAGAGAGCAGTGGGAGAAGGAGAGAAGGAATGAAACTGAGTGACCAGACGGAGCAGAACGGACAGGGGAGTGACAGAGCTTTCTAATGAAACACATTAGCGAGCTGTTAAAGAAGCATCAAACAATAAGCGAACTGTGCATTACGCATGCATTGTTACACATGCTTATGAATTAGCAAGTCAAAAATCTGTCACCATAGAGTGATAGAACGCAACAAAGCGAGAGCGAATAAGCAACAGAGAGACGGAAAAACAAAAAAAAAAACAAAAAAGGAAGAGAGTTGGAGAGAATATGGAAGAGAGTCAAGGGGCAAGAACTAAGAAAGAAAAACGAGCGTCTTTGACTACAAGATAGACAATTCTTAATCCCAGGATACAGACATGATTTAAACATCCGAACATAAATATGGAAATGAAGATGAGATAAGCAGGGAATATTAACAATAACAGTTGCAGCAGGCAGTGTAGTCTCACAAAACCTCAGAGGATGAGGAAAATGCCAACTTCCCAAAGCAGAATGTGAACCTTGCTTAGACAACTACATTCTTTGCTCTCTGTTCCCTCCATCTGATTACATGACGTATCCTGGGAATAACAACTTCTCACATTTTTGTTCAAAACTTTCTTTTCTTCTGTGTGCAAAAGGAAGAGACACGACACTTGTGCAGTAAGTAAATGCGAACGCGAACTGTTTTATCCTGGTAAGGGTTATGGTGGCGCTGTAGTCTATCCCGGGGACATGGACATGAGACTGGATGGGACCTGGATGGGATGTCGGATGTCACCATGCACAGTAGGGATGTAACTCAATACGAATACGTTATTCGGAATGAACAGATAATGTGTCTAAACGGACACGAATTCAGATACACATAGAAAGTGCACTGTTCTGTTTCTTTCTTCTTCTTTTTTTTTTTTTTTTACGCTTGCCAGAAAGGTTCACAGGGAATCCAGTTGAGACTGGAGGTGTGCACTGGGACAGGAATCCTGTAGAATGCAATAATAAACTCTTGCATGCAGGAGGTTTTTACTTTCATACGGGCGTGAGCGAGCACTCGTATACCAAGCTCGCGGGACAAACAAAGACCACGTTGTGTGAAGCATTTACAGCGTTTATTTATGACATGCTGACAGTGCCAGCATTTCTACCTCTGAACTCCTCCTCCCACCCGCCGACTCCCCCCTCCCCCGTGTTTTCTAGTGATTCTATGGATCATATTTAATAGAAAAAATAAAAATAAATAAACCTATTTAAATAAATTAGCATAGTTTGCCCCTCACAGATATGTAATATTGGATCATTTTCCTCAATAAATAAATGACCAAGTATAATATATTCTCTCATTCACTTTGATGATAGTTTAAGTCACACCCACTTCCAATCTTCCTTTGGCTGACTGCTTTATATTTGATTATATTATGCATTTTCAGTTCTTAATTCCAAATCCAAAATTTCAGATGTTGTATAGATGCATGGGTCACACTGGCTACACTTTAAGACATTCAAATCTAAAAATTATTCCAGGACTTAATCGACAATCCTGCTTCAAAGCACAGAAAAACCTTTAACATGCTATTTTGTGATGTAGCACAAAGTCTGCCAAGATCCCCATAAATCCCACAGAGAAACTCTGAGCGAGGTTGGAAACTGCAGTAATGTAGTCTTCTCTCAGAGGCAGAAAGCATGGTTAGAGGCCAGTGTTTGCTTAGTGAAGGTGAACGACTTGAAAGTCAAAGCAGGTCTAAAAAAAAAAAAAAAAAAAAAAATAATAAAAAAAAAATCTCCCAGCATGCATCTGTTCTTTTTGGATTTGACAGACAGAAAGCTATCAGAGACAAAACCTCAGTCACAGCTTTTTTTTTTTTTTTTTAATCTAAGATTTACAATTTTTGTCCCTCGGATTATTCGCGCTTACATGTTTTATAATTATACCGTGTTTAAAAATATTCCTAGATGTAAATGTTTATAATAGGGTTGCATGCTACTGATTTTTAGTCTGACACTCATCAGAGCGCTGAATATCAGTCGACAGCTCGCTGACATCTCTAAATAAGATGACAAATTGCTGGTTGTTTGAGACATCACGGACATGAAGGCGGCCTGGTTTAAGACAATTTATTTTCTGTGTGCAAGTGCAAGTTCTGTATTGAGTCCGTTTTCAAATCCATTACTGATCCAGAGTTTCAGCCTCATATGAATACTCACTCTTATGTCTGGTTTATGCTTCGCCTGAAGTAGTTCTGAGAAGTGCCTACTCAGAAGAAAAAAAAAAAGCTTCTGAAAGTTCTGAGCGTTCACGGTTTCTTAGAGAAGTAGGAGGAAACTAGCTGTCAATGAAACAAAGCTGAGACTCAGTTAAAAGCAGAATGCTTGTACGTTTTTTCTTATTCTTTGTCCCATGCTACAATTTAAACTAGTTTAAAAGACTATAGACCATTTTATTAAAAATGTAAATTATTTTATCGGCCAAACAGTGTGGAAGATGAACACTACATCTACAGTGTGCCTTTATCCCTTTAGGAATGAAAACGATATAGAGCTCACAGAAAATGAAACAATGTAGTATTTATCTCTGCTACTCCATCAGGACATTTCTGTGATTGAGAGGAAGGTCTGGAACGCCAGCTTCCATTATTCGCGCATCACTGCTGAGGTTTGCCGCCAGACACGACACTTCAGATTCGGAGAGTGACTTTTACTGCAGTGATTTCTGAGATTCAGTAGGCTCCAGTAATCCATTATTATTATTATTTTTTCTTCCAGGAAGCATAAATCAGGCTTTACATCACTAATTTGGAGTTTAACGATGTCAACATGAACCACTTGAATTTTGCAGTCCACATTTCAACAACTGCACGGTTCGGTAGGTTTATTCTGTATAACATCAAGAAAATCAGACCCTATCTTACTGATTATGACACATAGCTACCAGTCCAGGCTCTTGTGATCTCAAACTGGACTACTGCAATGCACTAATCCCGGGCCTCCCAGCCAGTTTAATCAAATCCCTTCAGATAATTCAGAATGCAGCAGCACGCCTTGTTGAAAACCAGTCCAAAAGAACCCACGTCACACCCCTCTTGGTCTCTCTCTACTGGCTTCCTGTAGCCTGTAGCCCGCATCAAATTTAGCACCTTGACGCTCAAATACACGAGCTTGTCTGGAATGGCACCCCACTACCTCAACACTCTCCTTGAGGTTTATGTTCCCTCCCACAACCTGCGATCAGTTAACGACCTATGCCTGGCAGTGCCTACTTAGCGAGGCATGAGGTCCCTTTCCAGAACCTGCAAACTGATTGTCCCTCAGTGGTGGAATGAACTTCCAACCTCAGTCTGGACAGCAGAATCTTCGGTGAATACTTAACTAACCCCTAACTTGCTCCCACTTAAGCCTCTACTCTGTGCATTTTGCTCTTTTAGCACTCAATGAAAAGTTTTGTATGGTACCACTTGTATTGCTCTCTGCTTTACATATCGCTTTGCTTGTATTTGTACAATTTGTAAGTTGATTTTAATGAATGTCACTGCTAAATAAATAACTGTAAATGTACAGGTGCATCTCAAAAAATTTGAATATCGTGGAAAAGTTCATTTTTAATTTAAGTTTAATTCAAAAAGTGGAATTTTCATATATTCTAGATTCATTATACATAAAGTGAAATATTTCAAGCCGTTTTTGTTTTAATCTTGATGATTACGGCTTACGGCTCATGGAAATAAAAATCCAGTATTTCAAAATATTCTAATAAAGAATTTATAATACAGAAATATCAGCCTGAGAAGAGCTCTAATCAGCAAATTAACTCAAAACACCTGCAAAGGTTTCCTAAGCCGTTAATCTCTCAGTCTGGTTCAGTACACACAACCACAATCATGGGGAAGATTTGGAAATCAAGGTCCCAGAGTCTGGAGGAAGAGTGGAGAGGCACAGAATCCAAGTTGCTTGGAGTCCAGTGTGAAGTTTCCACAGTCAGTGATGATTTGGGGTGCCATGTCATCTGCTAGTGTTGGTCCACTGTGTTTT